>CALNHX010004535.1:63743-125623 GCA_940337035.1 Agriotes lineatus | reverse complement strand
ATTATGCATTGTTCGTCACGGATTATATATACCAGCAATAAGATAACATGAACAAAAAGATAACACGTATTGCTAGAGTAAGAAAGAGATAAAACATAGTAGCAAATATTCGGGAAGGTTTGACTCTTAATTTTAATTATGTCATTTGTCAACTAAACATACCTAATAATATATTTTTTTGTATGGCTATCTCTATCTCTATACTTGTTCATGCTATCTCATTGCTGTTATATTTTTATTATTTGACCCGGTATTAAAATCCGTCAGTGAAAGCGGCGGATAATAATTCATGGAACTATTACGCAACAAACTTAAATAAAAATCCGTCGTGGGTATTCATATTTGTTGTAAGGGGACAACTGTCGGAATCCACAAGTTGAACATATCGTTATAATTTCTTCTATTTCGTACTACCAAATTTCATAACAGTATAAAAATTGCATCTTGTTTTCCAACAAATCGGTACAGGTTTGACGGCACGACGGTCTTTTTAATTTGTAACACCGAGATTGACATGTTTAGTTTTTATTTTATAAGTAAGCTTCTGAAATTGTGTCATTATATCGATCAAAACTGTATTTTAGTTTTAAAAATTCCAGTATAAATGCAAACGGACGAAAATAAAAACGCAATTGACCACAAATTAACATATATTTGAATAAAAACAGACAATTTCGTTGAAAAAATGTTTTGACACCATCATTTCATATAGGTAAGAAAGGAGGGTTGCGTTGCTCTTAGCGACCGTGTTTCGGCTACTTTTCAAGATCGCCCATGTAGGCTTGCAGACTTTGGCTTCCCACGTCGTCTAACTTTTTATATCGCATTGGGAAATTCAATTTTAGTAAAGAGAAATAATAAATCGGTAAAAAACATTTTATTGTTTTGCAAGATAAAAAAATACAAAAATTCGTACAATTTACACACAGAACACAACCCTTTCTTTAGGTTTACTTACGGTAGTCTTAATTCTATCCAATTTAATTTTTATTCTGTAATTTAAGTCTAAATCTAAATCATGTATTTTGTTTTCGAACCAGTAATTAAATACGTACAACTGTTTTACATTTTCGAACTGTAAAATATAACGATTTTTGTTTCTATAATTTATGTGTTTAATTCCAGTTACAATTAGTTCTGTTCCTTCCTGGAGTTCCTCCAAACGATGGCATTGTGTAATCTTAAACCTGCCTCTTAGTTGCTGCATGCTAATGTTAGTAATTTGATCCATATCTTCTTGATTGTATATTAATCGATCTGGATCTTGTCATTCTTCGCTGTAAAATTCAACTTCTTTTACTTTGGGGAATGAGTGCCCATTAAACGTAGAAACTCCATTAGTTTTAAATTTTATAAACGGTTCTTCTGTTGGAAAACATACAATATGTAATCCCTTAAATGGAATACAAATGTATCCCTGTTCTATAAGTTTCCTTTTATATTGTCGTAAATATTTATAAGATGTTTAAAATGTCCTTTTAAGAAGTATACACTTTTGCTTCCATCTTTTTCTGCTGGAACACCAACCGTCGGAAATTTTCCCCTAGTATTTACCATAAATGCGGAAATCTTGTATACCCCAGTTGTATCGAGATTTCTCCAAGGGTTTTGATTAAAGTAACTGCATAGTATATCCTCCGTTTCTTTTACTTTCTGTTCTTTTAACAGCAAATTTTTGTATTCTTCTTTTATAGAGTTTGTTTCTGCTAAATAATCTAGTTTTCTTTTTTTAATTTCTATTTCTTCCAGCTCCAATTTTCGCTTTCTTGCACTTAATACATGGACAGGCGATAGTGGAGTTATTTCTTTAACTGGATATGGAGTAAGCCTGTTTGTTATGTTAGTTCTTTTTCTTAAGACCTGCGGGATGACGTTACTCGTAGCAACCAATCGCAAGGCACTAATATTTACATTCGGTGCTATCGTAGAGAACAGTGTTGTGGATTTGGAAAAGAATGTCTTCTTTAGAAGTATGGAACGCCTCTTTCCTAAACTCTCTTCGCAGTCTGCTTGGTCACATATTTTAACTACCATAATGTTGTTACAAAACGGGTCCGTAATCGGTGTAGGCTGACTTAAACTTTTGCTACGTAGAAGTGTCTCGCCGTCCGTGTAGATAATGTCCCCTACATCGGTAATTAGATTGCCCAGGTTTTATACCAATAACCACACTCCGAACCGTTCGTTGGTTGGTTTAATTTTGTTTCAAAAAAGCTGAGGAAGGCTATACACTTTGGAGCAAGACATGCTTATTATTTGAGCTACAGCGAAGTAATGATCTGCTAGAGCTACTAAGCCTCTATATATACATCCGTAGGTAGCGGACAAATTTCAATTTTAGAACATTACGTCACAAGCAAGTTTTCTGATTGGCCTAAATCTAGCACCGGAAATATTGTGCAATAGGGTTAAAAGGACAACCATTATTATACGATAAGACTCGGATATCTTCGGTCTACAAAACAGCTGTTGTGTTGTATTTAACAATGTTTTACAATATGTGTTCTGGGGCAATAAAAATACAAGAAAGTTGACCGGAATGCAAATCAAACTGCCAGATAAACAAGAACAGCGGGAGAAAATGACAAACTACGTCCTCTCCGCCTACAGTTTTAACTATTTGCCAGTTAATTATTTAGAAATTGTAGACAGTGACGCACACGAGGATAACATAAACATAATACAAAAGTGCTGTATTAAGGCTGGAGAGACATTCTTTTCCAAATCCACAACACTGTTCTCTACGATAGCACCGAATGTAAATATTAGTGCCTTGGGATTGGTTGCTACGAGTAACGTCATCCCACAGGTCTTAAGAAAAAGAACTAACATAACAAACAGGCTTATTCCATATCCAGTTAAAGAAATAACTCCACTATCGCCTGTCCATGTATTAAGTGCAAGAATGCGAAAATTGGAGCTGGAAGAAATAGAAATTAAAAAAAGAAAACTAGATTATTTAGCAGAAACAAACTCTATAAAAGAAGGATACAAAAATTTGCTGTTAAAAGAACAGAAAGAAAAAAAAAACGGAGGATATACTATGCAGTTACTTTAATCAAAACCCTTGGAGAAATCTCGATACAACTGGGGTATACAAGATTTCCGCATTTATGGTAAATACTAGGGGAAAATTTCCGACGGTTGGTGTTCTAGCAGAAACAGATGGAAGCAAAAGTGTATACTTCTTAAAAGGGCATTTTAAACAACATCTTATAAATATTTACGACAATAACAAAGAGAAACTTAGAGAACAAAGATACATTTGTATTCCATTTAAAGGATTACATATTGTATGTTTTCCAACAGAAGAACCGTTTATAAAATTTAAAACTAATGGAGTTTCTACGTTTAATGGGCACTCATTCCCCAAAGTAGAAGAAGTTGAATTTTACAGCGAAGAATGGCAAGATCCAGATCGATTAATATACAATCAAGAAGATATGGATCAAATTACTAACATTAGCATGCAGCAACTAAAAGTCAGGTTTAAGTTTACACAATGCCATCGTTTGGAGGAACTCCAGGAAGGAACAGAACTAATTGTAACTGGAATTAAACACATAAATTATAGAAACAAAAATAGTTATATTTTACAGTTCGAAAATGTAAAACAGTTGTACGTATCTAATTACTGGTTCGAAAACGAAATAGATGATTTAGATTTAGACTTAAATTACAGAATAAAAATTAAATTGGATAGAATTAAGACTACCGTAAGTAAACATAAAGAAAGGGTTGTGTTCTGTGTGTAAATTGTACGAATTTTTGTATTTTTTCATCTTGCAAAACAATAAAATGTTTTTTACCGATTTATTATTTCTCTTTACTAAAATTGAATTTCCCAACGCGATATAAAAAGTTAGACGACGTGGGAAGCCAAAGTCTGCAAGCCTACATGGGCGATCTTGAAAAGTAGCCGAAACACGGTTGCTGAGAGCAACGCAACCCTCCTTTCTTACCTATATGATGAATTTGAAACTGAGCTAGCAAGAGTTCTCAAAAAAAATTGAAAAAGTGTACGTTAAGGGTCAAAAAAAGGAGGTTTTAAGTTTCTGAATAAAATCGTCGTGAATCTGGAAGATCTCGTGTGCCCATCTTTAAAAGTTCTGCGAAAAACTACTACTGCCGTACGCTGCATTAACCACAATATTTGTTCCCCGGTGTGTGCATTGGAAAACATACTAATTTTATCCGATTGGTGGCGCAATGAATACAATGGAAGTTCAGAAAATATTGCAAACAATTCCGAGTCTGTTGAATGTGAAACGCCATGTTTTTGCTTCTGATCATCTTCCTACAAGAATTGTGCGACTGGCTTGGGAGCGTCTTAAACTTGTGATTTATGACTTGCAGCCTTTTTAATTTGAAATGTTGTACACCTCAAACTACAGTTTTGTAAATTGCCAGCTGATTTATTAGACAATAATACATTCAGCTGTACATTTATTTTTATATTATTAAATATTATACGAAATAAGAACAATATATTTGTTTATTACAAAGTTTTTGTGTTTTTTATTTCTACTCTGTTTTTGTTTTTTTACGAATCTGCAATAATTACAAAATTTAAAGCTAAAATATTAGTATTTGAAGTTATTTTACAGTTACAAAGTGTAAAATTTCAAAAAATCAATCTACGATTTCATAATGGTGTGATATAATTTAAAAAATTGGGATTTCTTTTAATTTTGAGCGATACATTTTATAACAAAGTGTAAGCATCTGCAAAAATTATGCTTAGAAATAACTCTAAAACTGTTTTTACATCATTTTCGTTTTTACAAAACGATTTATAAAACGAATTGTGATAATTTTTTAAGTGAAATGATGTGTGATGGCGTCTTTTTTATCGCTTATTGAATAAAAATGTCGTTTTTTGTATAATTTAAAGTGACATGATGTCAGTTTCTTGTAAAATTTTAAGTGAAATGATGGTGTCAGAACATTTTTTCAACGAAATTGTCTGTTTTTATTCAAATTTATGTTAATTTGTGGTGAATTGCGTTTTTATTTTCGTCCGTTTGCATTTATACTGGAATTTTTAAAACTAAAATACAGTTTTGATCGATATAATGACACAATTTCAGACGCTTACTTATAAAATAAAAACCAAACATGTTAATCTCGGTGTTACAAATTAAAAAGACCGTCGTGCCGTCAAACCTGTACCGATTTGTTGGAAAACAAGATGGAGTGTTTATACTTTTATGAAATTTGGTAGTACGAAATAGAAGAAATTATAACGATACGTTCAACTTGTGGATTCCGACAGTTGTCCCCTTACAACAAATATGAATACCCACGACGGATTTTTATTTAGGTTTGTAGCGTAATAGTTCCATGAATTATTATCCGCCGCTTTTTAAAACTGGAGAAGCATTACGTCATACAAAATTTGCAAGATATACCTATGGGGTTGAATCTTGTTTGAAATTTATTAATTAAACAGGGCGCCGAAAACCCTCACGCAAGTGTAGATTGCACACAACCTGTTGGGATAAAATATAAAAATAAAAGTTTAAATTGATATTATAAGGAAATTTGAGCATAATTTAAAACAGCACATAGCCCATTAGGTCATCGAGAAAAGTTTGCTTGAATTTTATAGAAGATCCAACAGTTGTATGCCAAATCCCTTGTTCGCGATTGTCCGCGATACGACAGGCAACGACATGTTTGGCCAATTGATAAAAATACCATAATTAATTCCAGCAAAACTACTTACGGAATCAGTTTTTTAAAATTCGTTTCAACCTTTTAAGTCCATAGACGATGTAATTCCATTCTTATAATTTATATTTTTGAAAAAATAGTTTGTTTTAAAATCTGGAAGTATGACGTCAGAGCAGTTAAATGGCGTTGTGTTCAAACCCTTTAAATCTCGTAGCGCTCCGTGGTATAACGGCATCGGTCGATGTGAGCCCAATGTGTATGCAAACGTAGAGGGTTCAAATCCAAGTCCGCCAGAGATTTTTTTAAATTAAACATCCATCCTGGGAATGCAAGAGAGATAACCAACGCCCCATGAGTACCAGAGAGAGACAGGCTTATCAATTTGAAATTCAAATATTTCCGGGAAAATTAAAATTAAAACGACAACCGCGAGAAGTGCGCACGCAGAAAACAAAGATGGCCGACACCCGGAAAGTTTAAATTCAAAAAATTTAACTTACATAAAAAATCTGAAAAATTAAAATTAAAAGGCAGTCGAGAGAAGTGCGCGCGCAGAAAGCCAAGATGGCCGACACCCGGGAAGTTTAAATTCAAAAATTGGAACTTAGAAAAAATCTGAAAAATTTCAAATTTAAATATTCGCGCGAAAATAAAATGGCCGCCGCGTAATTTCAGAAGCAAATTAAAAAATGGCCGCCGCGTAATTTAATCAGTAGCACATATGTAAATTACATATCAAACTTCATATGTGATTAATTAGATCAAACCGCGAAATTAATTAGATCAAACCGCGAAATTAATTGGGTCAATCCGCGAATTAAAATTAAAACCGCGAAATCCGCGAATAAATTCGCGAATTAAACCGCAAATCCGCGAATCAATTAAAAGTGGTGGGGGAAAGCTGCCCCTGTTCTACTCCAATCTGATGCAATACCTCATCTTTATCTAAAACTGAAGAACGTTTACTTAATAAATGTCTGGAACATTTTTGTGTAATACCTAAGCAAGTTCCAACAAACATAAAATATATAGCGCGATCTATTTAATAAAATCGTAGGTAATGACATATCTGTCTGTCATGTCAGTTCAAAATTGTGCTTAATATCCTTGCAACCAGTTTCATCCAAATCCATTAATAAATATAGAAGATAGAGACATATCCGTGGTTTCATTATCACCCGGTATACCATACCAACTATAATAAAGAAGAATCTGAAACTATTAAACTCAACGCCCACTTTTGACAACATCTGAAGAAGGCAGATATGGACAAATCTTGTAAAAATGTAAGATAGGTTCCAAACGCAATTAAAAGTCCATTTGTTTAATAACGTACACGGAAATGTCAGAATTAACAGAGAAATAGCAGAGTAATTTCACATGAACAAAAGGGTAAATCAAGGTAATAGGGTGAGTCCATTATTTATCATACTGTTAATAAATGATGCTATGGAAAAATATAGTCAATGCATGGTAAAAACGTAAGTATAATAGTTAGTCTTAGTATACGTGTGTTATATTACAAATAATCCACGAGAGAAAAGTTGAGCCCTCAAGGCCGCCAGGCCAAGAGGGTTCTTTTGTCGAGTGAATTATTTGTAATAACACGCGCGTGCCATACAAAATTGTATCCAACAACTCAAAAATATCTAAAAAACATAAGTTTTGTATTGACAGCCCTGAAAAGTAATTGTGGCAAATTGGGAAGTACCGAGACGTCCAATAAATTTAGAATTAGAGTAGCCTGTGGTTAGTGTTATACCTTTGGCAGTACTGTCAGTCTATGTCAAATTCGAAGTTAGTAGGTTAGGTTTTGTTTGTTATTTAACACCGCTTGACAGTGCTACCAACAATACAGTAGTGAGTGACATGGTTTTTACTTCACTAGTGGGTTATTTACCACTTTTTAGAAGTCTAAAATCGATCTAGTATTAGCTTTATAACTAAAGAGGTATTGAATAAAATAGATGAATATTTCGATAGAAGAATTATAACAAGTTAGATTTAAAATAAACAGAAAAAAGAAAAGTGATAAAAATAAACAAAGAAAGAACTCATATGGAAGAAGTAATGAGTGACAACGAAGCTATGTGGGAAATATTTAGATACAATTGGTACTATCGAACGATGCGAAGATAAATAACGAAATACAAAATAGGGTAGGCACAACAAATCACTACTGAATAAATAACACATTAGTGAGGAAAAGAAAAATAACTCATAAAACAAAAATAAGAATATACAACACGGTACACCAACTAACTTTAACATATGGAGTCAAAAGCTGAACCTTGACAAATAAATATAGATCGATGACATAACTTAAATATTTAAGAAGGTTACTAGGAAACACAAGAAAAGGCCGAGTAAGGATTAAACTAATTAGAAGGAGGCTAGAACAGGGTCCTATAATAACAAAGTTCGTAAAATAACAATTAAAATGGGCTGGATATATGGTGGATAAATGAAGACAAGTTTCCCAAGATAATAACGGAAGTGAGGGTTGAAGAACGTCGATGCCGATGAAAAAGTGGATGTGAAATAAGGCTAAACATAATAGAAGGATAAGGGAAGACAATGACAGAAGCGAAAATAATGGCCAAAACAAACAGTTGTAGAAGAAATGAGTAGAAGACCTTGCGCCCTAGAAGCATAAAGGATGGAGAAATGTAAAGTAAGTAAACTCGTGGCTTTTGGCAAACGTTTTAGTCGAGTCACAATAGTTTAGAATTACAATTTTTAAAACATTCTTGAATAGGATGGCCCATTATTGAACTAGAAATATAAAATTTGGCCAACTTTAAAAAAAAAAAGTTGCAGCAAGAGCTTGAAAATTATTTATTCCTTCGACACTAACTGCCTTGTTTAATTATATATCCCGTCGTGTCCATCACAGAGATGTGTTCAATTTCTAGGTGCATTGCTTTAGCAGTTGATCCAGTGTTTTTACTAATAGATGAATTCTTCCTATTTCGGGTGATCGGTCATGTGCCATTTTTTGACGCGCACATCTCATTGTTTTAGAAATATTTCTGTGATTTCTTACATACCGGGTGAAACACGATCACGGTACACCCCCCTTTTTTTATTTCTAAATGTTTACTTCCTTTTACAATAAAAAAGTATTCTATTCACCCCAAAATTTCGAAATTGAGTTTTCAACAGATCTTCACGTTTTCGAGTCCCCTGAACTCAAAAAACATGTTTTTGTTCCTTGGTGTCTGTGTGTGTGTGTGTTTCTGTCTGTGTGTGAACAGAATTTCTCAAAAATGAAAAGAGGTATGACGTTGAAACTTCATATACATATACGTTTTGTGTGCTATCTAGATGCGACAGCAAACTTTTGAAGAAACTCGCATAACCGGAAGTATGGTGTTTACTCTTGTCATTTATCAGTCTTTTTCGTTTTTTTCAAAAATGGCTGTAACTATTTCTTTCAAACGAAAAATTTTTATTACATTTTTAATGTGTATTGATGTGAGATAGGTGATTTTCCAGTTGAACACCTGGTATATTACTACATTTTTGAATTCGGATTAAAATTTTAGAGAAAATTTGTCTTTTCAACTAACTCTCTATTTTGTACGGTTTCTGTAGCATTTGTAATTTAAAAAAAAATTGACAAACGCTTAAAAATTTAAAATCAAATTTTTGGCTACATATAAGATCACTGTAAAAGGAAGTTGTGTGCGTGTATCACACCAAATATTTTTACCCAGTACATCGTATATACTAAATAAACGTCAGTCTTTGACATAGTCGGTTTCGGCGAACATGATACCAACTTTTGAGTTTCAATTTGAACACCCTGTATATTATTTTAATTTTGATTCTACTAAGAGCATTTAAATGTAAACTAGAATTTAATATGTATTCACGAACAAGCACAAAAACTTAATGTCTATAATGTCATTTTTCTACAGTCTCCTTCCATTTGAATGAACTGGTACCGTCGTTCCGGTAACTTCTGTATTAGGTACACGAGAAAAACACTTTTGGCTGCTGAAACACCGATTCCCGAACAATTTTGATGACTTACATTTTTTTCTTAGAAACATTTTTATGAGTCAAAACAAATAAATATCTGATGGAGCAATCTCCAAACTCTATGGTAGATGGAGCAGCACAATTTTTGAATTGTAGTCAACGTGTGAGCAGCAAAATGGGGTCGAGCATTATCGTGTAAGAAGCAGGCAGAAAACTCGCATTTCCTTCAACGCTACTCTTACTTACATTTAATGCAGAAACGACATATTTAACTGTAATTCTATAATCGTTTCAAATAAGTGCAATTTACTTTGTAAGCATTCTTTTCTGTTGTCTACTCGCGTTATGAACGCTTACGTGTGGAAGTGCTTGCGGATTAATAACCCTCTTTAAACTTCGAATTTCTAATGGTTTGGTGCCTTCTTTAGAAAGAAATTTACTAATATTGCGTTTCTCGTGGTTGAATACCCTCCCACTTCACTCATCCTTACCAAATGAAAGTAAATGAATGGCGACTTAACGACTCGATCAAGTTAGAACTTGTTAATGATTACAGCTTCTCTGCATGTCTCTGTCGTTTGACCCGCAATGCAAATTATAATTCATATTTGAACGCTCCCAGTACATCATTTTTTGAATCTAATGATATCACGTAAGAGACATTTCAAGTGTCATCTTTTTTGTTGTTTTTATCTAGGACAAAATCGATGTAACTTTGCAATATTATCTACTACGTAGTTTTCAATACTTATTCCAGATTAAAACAGTACATTTTTTTTCAGTTCGTTTTTGGATATACGTACATGGTACACAAAGAATTGTACCGCGGCTAAACGCATGATCCAGTTTTCGTATCTTGTGTAACGTACTCTATTAGGAATGATTTATTGCAATTCCAGCATTTAGCTGTACCTGTGGGAATGTATCTTTGGGTGTGTTGTTTTAATATAGTCTTCTGAGATTGTGTGCTGTATGATTTCATTTGTGATACAAAATTAAGTTACATGAATTCTTGAAGAAAAATAAGCGTTCCAGAAACTCAACGCAAGGTAGGTCATATATTAGAGCTGAGCAACTACTAGCTGAAGAATAAAGCCTCAGCTTCACGGCATGACGACAGCACAGGTGGGTCGAACTGGTGGGATTCTCATTCAATCCCCTGTAGATACATGAGTTTGGGCCCACAAAAATTACTAAACATGAATTTGTCCACGTGCCTCCAAGGTACATCTATGTTTTGTCTATTGTGGGCAATTGGCTTTTCCGAGTCTTCGACGCCCACCTTTTCCCACTGAGCCACTTTTATGGCTTGTTGCGCATCGTAAACGGATTTTCCCCTATAACAAAACATGCACTTGAAATCTTCCGAAGGATAACCTAAAAGATTTTCTTAAAGATCGTGTTATAGTATTCATATTTAACATTTGTTTGAGAGTATTTTTCCACAGTATCCAAAGCTCGACAGTTAAATACATGCATTCCTGTGCACTGTTCCATTTTATTTTTAATTAATATTAATTATTAGTTTTCTGCTCGTGACTGTTCGATACAGGGTCTGCACGATATTTTCGAAGTAAAAGTAACCAGCGAGTTGGCCAGAATCCCAATGTATGCACTGATTACTTCTCTTCGAGTCGCTGACGCTTGGTCAAATTTATTTCTATTTGCTTTCTTTTTCCCGTTTCCCAAATAACGCTGACGCTCCCTGGGAAGATTTCAAGAAGCTCGTAAAAACTTGCAAACGCCGGAGCCATGCATAGGTTTGCCATCTGTAGCAGCGCGTCGCACGCTAGAAAAACCCCTACATTGATAAATGGTCTTACAGCAACTTGATTGAGTTCCCTACGTTCTTTCGACGCAAATTCTCTATGAATGAAGGTTATTTTTTTATATGCCGCTTTTGATTAGCAGCCGATGAAGTTACTAACACACTCGCTTTTACAACTGCAATTTGAACCGACATAACTAGGCGGATCGCGTTAGTTGCGAAAGGTAATATTTGCAATTTTATTAATTTGAATTTTTTAAACTATAACCAACCATATGTTGAATACGAGATTAGCTTGTTGACCATTTGTAGTAAACCACCTCCGTTGTTTAGCGACTTTAGTTGTTTCCTGTGCTTTCCAGAATCATTTCATATTTGTTGTCATTTTAAAAATTATAAGCGGATATAATTTTACTGTTAAGCGCACCACATGACGATTGGCCAAAAGCTTGTTTGCTTTAGCCTTACCTTACTTATATATGCGTCACGTCTTGGGAGTTCTCTACGAAGGTAGCTTTGCGCACATTGAGTCAGTAATTATCTATTTCTAGAGCTCTAGGTACAGCTCAATTTAAAGTAGGGTATAAACTTCACTGAATCAATTCCAAGCGCCCTATTTCTAGCTTTCATGATTTCGCATACTATTTACTTCATAAATATTTTGTACTAGTTTAAGCAATTATGGATTTGTTTTGAATATAACGAGCTCTGTTAAGACCAGTTTAAAATCACACACTTGCATTTAAAATATCCGGGCTCTCCCGCATCTTCTAATGCAAATATTGCCAATTCAGCGCTTCTTTTTCAAAACCAAATATCGATCGCTTACTCGTGTGCGTTTCGGCACACATGGTTATCAAGGTGTATTGCTTTTGGCTCAAAGAAGCGGTTGTGTTAGACCGAATCGATTGCGTAAGTGAGACAGGAAAAGCAAGAAAGCGTCTCGTCCCCCTTGGTCTTCAGCCCACGTCTTGACACAACGTCTCGAGGCATTGGGGATTCCGTTTATTGTCATAATAGAGGTACCGTAAAACGTGGTGAAATTGACCGCCGGGGTGAGATTGACCGAAAAGTTCCAAAATGTTTATTTTGCATTTCAAGATCAACAGTGATGCATGATAGGAAAACAAAAAAAATCAATCTTTAGTCAAATGTCTGTATATTAATAACATAATACTACTTGTTGAGTAAAGAAATTGGATTCTTCAGGAAAAAAACGAATGTCAAATGTCAATTTATTAGAAAATTACATAACCTACAAACTTCTACCTCCACAAACCCAACAAAATCAAGTAGACATGTCTAATATTTTTTTTGTAGTAGAACATTGTCTTTTAAGGCCTGTTGTCAACTCGCAATATTTATATTTATGGCCTACTACTTTTTACATAAATATTTAGACAAAGATGCAGATTTCTGTAATTTTTGGGGTGAGATTGACCGCTGTCAAGTTGCACTACTCACGCACAGATGAAACCTTACCATGTATTTATCTAGAGATCCTGTATATAGTTTACTAAGAGTTGGGCAAACAGCATGATTTGACATACATTTTTGGTCCAAATTAGATATTTGACATATGTCGAACAAAGAGGTTATGGGAACCAACCTTGCTAACTTGCCTTTGATGGGAGAATTTTCAGAGTATTGATCATTCTTAGGATCTCTATAACCGACTATTAGGAATATACGGCCAATTTAGTTAAGATTTAGACTTGCATGTGTGAAACTATCAGTCGTAACATGTTACAAAATATGTAGAAAATGCACTTTTAGCACACATGCCTTGCAAAAAGTGATCCAAACCAATCAAAATGTATCCCGTTGCTTTCGTAACTCTTAGTAACCTATATACAGGAACTCTATATTTATCAAGTATTTAGCTATTAGAGATAGGTTTGTGTGGTCTGCAGTAGAAGATATAGACACCATTGAATACAATAATTATGTTGTCAAAATACTTCCACCCCCCCGAATCGAACGACGTGGGCATCATATTTTTCCAAACAGTGCTAGTATAGACTCTTATATGCAGTAAATAAACGTATCTTAGTTACCATTATATTTTTTCTGAGCATTTACTTAGTTTTTAATGAATAAAAACCATTGTGACTTCTTATGTTGTCTAAATAATTTATTTTTTCATTTTTTGACATGGTTATCGTTTCTATATATTTTTTTTCAGTTAGAAAGCAGTTTATTATATCTAAACTGTGGTCATTCTCACCTCAACAAGCATTATATAGAAAATTACTAGAGTTTTAGGTAGGCGGTCAATCTCACCCCAAAGGTAGGGGTGAGATTGACCGGGGTGTTTTTATTTTTTTTTTCTATTGTAAATAAAAAAAGTAGTGTTCTGAGAGTGTTAAAAGTTATATGGCTTATAGACTCATACGTATTCGGCCATTGTAATTCTATTTGTGCAACAACAGAAAAGTTATTAAATAAAGAATGCTAAAAGTGGTCAATCTCACCCCGTTTTACGGTAACAAGTAGTTGTGGAGTTAGTGCTTTGGCGACGCCGTTGCATCGCCAAGGTACCTTTTGTAATAGTTAAAATTAGTTGTGTGCCCTCAGCCCGTTGTATTATTATGTGCGACGGGTGTATGCTTTCTGAAGTCGCAGTGCAAGCCATTCGAGGGACGTTGAGGATAATTATGGAAGCCATAGAATCCCTATCGAAGGCTTTTTGCAGGCCTCAATTATCGCGATTAGCGGATTCTCCCCTGGGTTCTATTTTGCGCTGACGTTTTCTACGGAAGTCGCCAGTTGGAATACCGCAGTCCCCACTTTGCCATTGGCTAGCATCTTCAGAGAACAGTAATTGTAACGCCCCCGAATTATTCAAATCAGGTATTGTCTTAGTTGTTAAAGTGCGTTTTTAAATCATTTTGTGCGACGTTGTTTTGAACCCCAGTGCGGCATCGTTCAGGACATGTGCGTGCAATCAACTTGCTGCATGAGCGTGCCTATTTTTAGATTTTGGGAGGCGTTCTCAATGAACGTTGCCGAAGTCAATTATGTAGATTTTATTGTGCTTAGGTAGACTTTGTTCATGTCAAACCGTTTCGATGTAAAGTAATATTAAAGTTACTAACGCTTTTATTTGTTTTTGTACAAATGTTTCACATGTCTATTTCAAGTCAATGGATTTTTATTTAATTAATTATCCGTGCGTTATTATTTCGTACATCTCATGTAGTATGCCAATTTTGTATTCTGTGTTGTTTTCTTTTTGTAAGGAATTTAGGAGAGTTAGAGAAAATTAACAGGAGGTAAGTTCACTGAGGCTGTACGCTAGCTGGTATCGTCCATGGCAGGCATCTTCAAAGAGAGGCGCATCTTTCTACTTTTAGTGGGTTTTCTGATTTTCCAAGTAGAAAAGTGGTGGTGTCTGTGGCATTCTAACATATTTATTTCGTTTAACAGGTCGTTGTTCTAATTAGTATCGTAATGAGCCACCCCTCCCACTGAAGCTTGGCCGGCAACCTTGATACAGTACATTGTAATATAGTGGAGGCAAAGGATTTGTGTAGTTTTCTCGATTTATGTCGTCCTTTTGTCTAACGTGTAACTGACTATTTAGCGTTTTGAATCTTAAACTCAAGTCGTAAAGCGTCGTTATTTTGTAACAATCTGTCGTTATGTCGCGTTTAGGCGGTAACAGCTTAGGGCAACTTGTTTAATAATTTGAAGGACCATTTAGTGATAAACCGACCGGTTGGATATTATATAGTAAGCCTCATGTGCTTTCCTATATTGCTATGTACAGGACTATTAATACAAATGTACTGGTATTTTATTCTATAATTCTCGTCTGCTATATGTGCTTTCAACAATCTATAATTAAATGGTATACTTTTGGTGATATTGTTTTCTGGGGTTTCCTGTAGACATTTCTATTGGCGTCAAACGATTTAACCATATAATATACAGAAAGACATCCTGTAAATGTAAAAGCAGTATCTTGTTAAATAAACGCATTAAAATATTATGTATATGAGCAAATCCAAATGGAGTATTATCGTCGTCTTTAAATCCATTCCCGACTGGGATTACTGGTATCAGAATCAGCAGACAATGAACGTGTATTATTGCTACATCTAATTGAAGCAAATGCTTAGTAAAGCAAGACCCAATTTTCATGCGATGAAATATGCATGAAAGCAAAGCCCTGAATGGTTTCAAAGGGTTAAACCTGCATTCTGCATTTACATCTACAATCTCATGCATGTTCTATGAAGCGTTACGGTAAGTAAATTCAGGTGTATATTTACTTCGTTCAATATTTGGTGAGAACAAAGTGTAGTCTGCAGTGCACTTCAGCTCGCTGGAGGAGGAAAGGGGAAATAGCCCACAAAGCGAGTGTACCGCGTAAATGGATGCATAGATAAGCGTCCTTCGTGGCTGCTGCAAGTTCTGACCGCTAGCTGCAGAATTGCCTCAAATCAAAGGTTTCGTATTGCTTTGAAGTTTCATAAACCTTTATTTATTAGGTTAGAACATTAAAAATACGTTTAATTACCTACCTTGGCTTTCTACTAATTATTTTGGTTTATTAATCAGATACTGAGGATCTTTTATGGGTCATGATATAAAACTCCCTATCCCTCTACATTGTATTAAAAATTATTATTTTCACGTCTACTAATACGTAAAAAGTTGTGGTTAAAAAAACTCTAAACATAAATAAATGCAATAAAATGTAGACCTTCGATGCCGTTGTCTCTTGAGAACAGACTTTTCTATGGTTTTTCTTTACCTACGGATTCTTTGATTATTCTCAAAATTTAGAGCAGCTATGGAATAATCAGGGTCAATTGTTACTGCCAACATCTTTATGAAAATTTTAAAAAGAGATTTAGTGACATAAACCTGAATCTTGGCTTCGATACGTGGATCAATGAAACATTTAATTTTTTTCATTTCGGCTACATATTCGCTTGTCGATTATATGGAGCACTTAACGTGGAAAGCTAGCGGTTGCAAGTTTTGTTTGAGCATAAAAATCCGGTTTTTGCACGATGAATTTTTTTGTTCTTCGGAGTGGCTTTTTCCCTCGAGATGCTAGATTAACCACCGTCGTACCCTTTATTTCATTTAAATTTTGAGAGCAAACAAATAGACATTCTGGTGAACAATTCACAGGGTTGAGATACTGAGAGTAAATTGTGAGCATTTGTTCGAAGAAGTTTTGATATTTTTTGTTGAATTTATAGAGAGTAATTGCAAGCGTTGGAAGTTTGAACCACATGTTAAGTGGGTTTTGAAATAAAGAGAGTTCTACTAAAAGGGAGTTTCGCTGTAGTTTGTTTTTTTTTATTGCTGTTGATACTAGATGATTGCTAGGGAAAACGATGGAGGACTGTCTCAAGAAATTTGACGTCTTCGGTCGTTCGAACTGTGCTGTAGAGGGAATTAGAGCAGTTGTGGTTGAACGGTGGGCCCTTACGTGAGGCATTCCACTCAACTGGCATGTGGTACGTAGTGTAAATATTTTCAGCACAATAGGAGCAGTACACGCTGTATATAATTCCGTATATATTCTATTAGTAGCACTGTATAGCACTATATGCATACTGCTCTTCAATTTATATTCAATTTAATCGTAGTACGACCATTGTATCTGCCTTTGACGGCTATTTCCTTTGATTGTATAAATCCAGGCGTCACCTTTAGCATTTTACTTGTTTAATCAAATTTTTTAATGTATTGAATAAATTCATTGCCAGGACTAGTTCCTATAATAAAACATTATTTTATATTGTATTGGAGCTAGCTTATGTTTGGGCTAAATTACGTCTCTGACTGGATGACCTAATTTTTACGCTAGTCCCCAAACAATTTTAAACTTTTAGTTTAGCGTGGAGAAATAGATGCAGGCGCCTAGATGAGGTACAACCCCTTATAAGAAAACTTACATTTAATTTGGGAGAAGTGTAAATCATATTAAGTCCAAATGAAACATTTATTTTAAATTGCTCGTTTAAGTAAATTGCACTATTATACAGGGAGTATATTATAACGTGCAATGTGTAAATGAGTTTATTTTAAAATGCAATATGGAACCGTTGCTGAGTATGTAAAAACATAATATCTTCTACGGAGGAAGGAATTCTGTTGATCAAATGGTATAAAGACTTTAGTTTACAGTAATTATGTGGGTTATTACATTGCCCTGTTGTTCTTTCTGATGCTTCTTTTTCAATAAAATTACAGTTGATATATTGCATTTTAAAATAAACGCATTTACACATGGCGTGGCGTACCCTTAGAAATCAAGAGTAACAATCAAGTCCTCATGGAAAAGGGAATACCATATTGCGCATTAAAATAAATTCACTGTACATATTAACGTTTTGCCTTCCACTGCACTTACTCCCCGGTACAATTTAATATATTACATTTGGGGTTACTAATAAACTATATAAATATGGATATATACTAGTTGGATACAGCTTTGTGCTATTTATGTATTAGTTATTAGTCTTTCTGAACTTAAATATTTATGGTTGTTTGAAATAAATACCAGTAATTAAACATCGTTCCATATTACATCTGTTATTACTCAAATGCTACCAACTGCTGTTATATTATATTTCTTACTATTTGGGTTTGATTTCATTTTTTACTTCTATTGAATTAGTTCGGGGCTAAATATATTAAAGTAAATCATACTCAACCCATTCGCTTAAGTTAGTCGGTGTCAAAAATGTGTGAACTTATAAACAGTTAATATTTTATTTTAACGGCTATGCTATATTTGTTTATTAAAAATTCACTATGCAAACTTTAAATACGTTGTTGAAGTTTACAAACAATTTTTGTTAATAAATATAGTTCCTACTATTGGCGCTCATCTTCTGATGTTACTCAGTATTTTATTTAGCACAATTTCGAAATTTTTATAATGGGCTATATTTTCTATCTCCTTTCTTCAGCGCCATGTGAAGTATTTTTTACTTTTTGCTATTAACTGCATAAATTGTTTCGCGCATCTTATTTTAGATTATTTGCTGAGTTATTCTCTCGAGTTCTCTTTATTTTCATCGCCTTTCTTTATACGGCCGTCTATTCATCATTCCTTAAGAATAAGTGTTCTTAATCTCATTTGAACGAGTCCTGTTTTCAACAATCATTAGTCTTCTTTAGATTACTGTTCTACTTTTCCGCCTACACTACATTGTCTGTTAGGTCAATTTAAAAAGTGATGCCGCTACTGCAATTGGCGTACACGAAGCAGAAGGTGTTGAGAGATCCCCGCACAGAATTGGGCATACAGTTTGTGTCCGGCTTCCAAGCTAAAAAAAAGGATGCGTGCATTTGGCTGTTACCGCTCCGTCTTCTGTAGCAGCCGTTTTGGAAATATTACCGGCAAATATTGGCATTTTTCGATGTCGCTTGATTTAAGCATTCCGAAGACACAGCCACTAAGTTTAAAATTCAGTTTCACGTGTCTTTATTGTATAGTAAAATTTAATTTTGATCTGTAGTCGGATATTTGAAGCACCTCTGTCGTCCCGATATCTGCATTTATGTAGAGCAACGCTTTGGCCGGACCAAGCCCGGAAAACCTCTCGTTATATCGCACGTAATCCAACGCCAGTTTACACTTAGTCAAATTATGACCTAAAGTTCTTCATTCTTTTTTCAGCAAGTGGAGTCACACACTTCCAACGGCTGTGACCTTCGCTATCAGCCGCCATTCTTATTTTGGTTCTGAGATTTCTTTCTACTAGTTAAGTTATTAATGTTGTGAAATAATAAAGAATTGACAACTTAAGGCAGACCCAAGTTAGGAGTGCATCGCCGTGATGAGTGCAGTAATGTCTTAAGAGATCTGTTTCTGGCTTACCGCCGGTGTGTCTCATTATTTTCCCATGGGATCACATCACGAGCAAACACGTATTAAGATTCTTTTATTGTACGACGTAAAGTTACGAGCAGGTAAAGTTCTTGGAGTTGTATATAACGATCTCAACCTTCAACTGTGACCTTATAAATAGTTCTCAAATTTAATGCTTTGCAACATATGATTTAAGCAAAATCCAGTTACTTGAATTGTTTCAATATGATATGCATTTCAGATTATGAAGGTAAGTCATATTTTAAAGCTGTGCACATCTCTTATAGCTTAGGGGAATCTTCCCGGTGAGAATCTCCATTTCTCCATTTCATACAAGGCAGGCACACCAGGTGGCGCCTAACATAAATTAAACGAAATTATCACCGTACCCCAAAGTACACTTTTGTGTCACGTTTTCTTCCAGCAGGTAGCTTACCTTCCACTGAGCTAACTGAACCATCTTCTTAAGTAGTGCAGAGTCGTAAATAAGTTTTTTGCCGTATTTCTATTCTTTATAACTTTTCGTTTCATCTGTATAGGCTCAGTATCTGGCCTGTTTAATTTTGTATTTTTTTATGTACTTATTACATCAACAAGTTCTGAAGATGAAATAACACAATTCTGTGTAGAACTTGAAAGAATTGTACGTGGGATGCCCAGCAAAGAAATAACAATGATTCAAGGCGACTTGAACGCAAAAATTGGACAAACCCATGAAGATAAACACATTAAGCATCTTATTGGGCGCTACGGGCTGAGTAATAGGAACGAGGCGGGTCAGAAACTTGTTGAGTTCTGCATAGAAAACGACATGGCTATCACCAACAGTCTGTTTCCTCAACATCCAAGACGGCGATACACGTGGACGTCCCCTGATGGTAATTACAAAACCAAATAGATACACATATTAGTTCAAGCCAGATGGAGGTCCAGTGTTAACAACGTCAAGACCCTACCTGGACTTGAGTGTGGGAGCGATCACAAACTTCTACTAGCCAAAATAAAAATACACATTACAGCTCCGAGAGTAAAAAGGAAAAAACCATCTCTAAAGTCTAACGATATGCATCATTTCATGAGAGAACTAGAAGAGAATCCAGAATCCCCTCCAAGCAATATGAACTGTACCAAAGTAGAAGAAATGTGGCAAAATCTCAAAATAAGTTTGACGAACTGTAAGGAGAAAGTACTACAGTTAAACAATGCACAAACAGATGTAAAGAAAAACCAGTGGATGACCGACGAGACTTGGAATGAAGTAAAGAAAAGGAAGAATCTTAGGAAAACAGGAATAAACACTGAAGAACAGAGAGCCGAGTATCGGAGATTAAATAGAGAAATACAAAGACTGACGAGACGACATAAAAACCAACACTTGCAGAATATATGTATGGACATTGAAAAATTCCATGAGACTAATCAGTCCCGGGATCTGTTCAAACGTATTAAAGAGATCACCAGAGAATTCAAACCAAAGACGTGGTCCATAGAGGACGAAAATGGGAAAGTAATCACTGAAATAGAAAGTGTTATCCAAGAATGGCGTCAATACTGCATGAACCTGTATAAGGATCCAGCACTAGAGCCAGCACCAGAACAACAGCAGGATATCACACAAACAATCAAGGAGGTAGAGCTAGAGCCAGATATTCTGAGAAGCGAAGTAGAATATGCAATTAAGCATCTTAAAAACAATAAGAGTCCAGGAGAAGATGATATAAGTGCGGAAATGCTTAAACACCTAAACCCGCAAGGTATTGATATGCTATGGAAAATATGCAAGGAAGTCTGGAAGACAGGGGAATGGCCGAATGACTGGTGCACGTCCACTTTCATACCCTTACATAAAAAAGGATCCAGCAAAAAATGCAATAATTACAGAACTATAGCATTAACATCTCATGCAAGCAAGGTCTTGCTAAGGATCCTATTGTTACGGCTTAGAAATTTCTTAGAATGGCAAATACCACAGGAGCAGGCTGGTTTCGTAAGCGGTAAAGGCAGAGACCAGATTATGAATGTGAGACAAATCATTGAAAAATCAAGGGAATATAGTAAGCCTGTATACTTGTGCTTCCTGGATTATAGCAAGGCTTTCGATTGCGTTAACTGGCGACGACTTTGGGAGGTCTTGGTAGAGATGGGAACTCCCCAACACCTGGTTCTTCTATTAAAACAATTGTACAACAACAATACAACGCTGATCAGAGTCGATGGCAGGAACTCTAAACCCTTCAATATAGAGAGAGGCGTCAGACAGGGATGTGTTCTGTCGCCCATATTATTTAACATTTACGGTGAATATATTATACGGAAATCCTTGGAGGACTGGGAGGGTGGTGTAATCATCGGCGGTAGAAAAAAGTAAACAACCTTCGTTATGCTGATGACACCACACTTATCGCTGAAGATGAACAAGAGATGTCTAGGCTTATCGAGCGAGTAGAGAGAGTGAGCTTGGACTTTGGTCTGAAGTTGAATCGCCAAAAAACAAAACTCATGCTTGTGGATCGCAGTCGCAGGATTGAGAGAGCACCTACTATACACGAAATCGAGAACGTAGAAGAAATCATCTATCTGGGTGCCCTCATAAGTAAGGATGGCGGCTCAACTGGAGAAATCAGAAGACGGATAGGCCTCGCTAAAACAGCTATGACCAAGCTCGAGAAAATATGGAAAGACAAACAAATAAAGAAAACAACAAAATGCAAGCTAGTCAACACGCTGGCCTTTCCAATCGCCTTGTATGCAGCGGAATCCTGGACATTGAAAGCCATAGACATCGCTAGATTGGATGTCTTTGAGATGTGGGTCTGGAGAAGACTGCTGAGGATTCCCTGGACTGCGCATAGAACTAACACTTCAATACTTGAAGAGCTAAGCATCAAGGACAGACTATCAACGATAGTTAAACAAAAAATTCTCAAATACTTCGGGCACATTAGCAGGAAGAAAGATGATAATCTAGAAAAACTGGTAGTCCAGGGAAAAGTCGAGGGGAAACGACCTAGAGGACGTTCGCCGAAACGATGGATGGACCAAGTAAAAATGTTTACGGGAAGACCCTTCCAGGATAACATAAGGAGCACGTTGGATAGAGACGACTGGAGAGGAATTGCTAATTCTACAACGTGAAGACAAACGTAAGATCACAACACTTCAAGAATGAAGTAACGACAGGAGAGAGAGAGAGAGAGAGAGAGATTACATCTGCTATATTAGTTAAGAAAAACTATGCTATTAGAGTACTACGAATAAAAAACTCATTTCGGTGGTAAAATTTTTATTCCTTGTTTTTTATTGCTGTCTATATTTTAATATCATAGGTAAAACTAAGGCCATAAAAGTTTCTCTTTGAGCTTAGAATAAATTTCTTATTTCAATTCTTTTCTCATATTTTGTAGATATGAGCGTCGTTATTAACTCGATGTGTTCTGCCTATGTTACTTTATTATGTCCTGATCTTCGGAAACTGAAATTACTGTCATAGATAAGAAATGATATATAATATTGAATTTTTATGTATTAAATCAATGAATGTTATATTACTAGTAGAGAAAAGAATAATACAATTGAAATATAATGCTCAGTAGTATAGACATTGCCAAATTTTAGTAAACAGAAACTTTAAACAAGTTTTAAAACTAAAAAGAAGACGAATACATACTAAAAGATAATAATATAAACACTACATCATTCCTTAATTTCCGGCTGCTTTCCAATTTTCTGAAAACAATCTCACAAATACCTTCAGTGTGTATGTTAAATACAATGGTTGTCAGTAAAATCGCTTGTCTTAGACCCCTTTATAACAAATTCCTCGCTTCCAACCCTAACAGCTATTTGATTCCAGTAAAATTTAAATAATTTCAATTTCAGGTATATCCACCTTTTTCCCTAAGTTTCACTCTTCAGCCTTCGTGACGAACCTAGTCAAATTCCTTACCGCAAGCTACCAAATGCATGAAAATCTACATTCAAGTGTAGGTATTTTCAAATTAAAACATTTAAAAATTTATAACAAACGAAGATTCTTGGAAAGCTGCTAACCTACTTGCGAATTGGAATGATACATAGCTAATTTCTTTTCTGTTTATGTTTATATTTCAACCAATATACCTTTAAATATTTAAGACAAATTTGTGGATAAGCCAAGTTAGAAGCATAATAGTAGCATGTAGATAATTTACATGCCGTAAACGACGCAGACTGCAATGCGTCTAAAATATTAAATTATTAACATTTACTTTTTATCAACAATAATTTTATGCAATAATTAAACAGCTAACAGAACATTTGATATTTTTAGCAAAGAAATATTTGTATTATTTAATTATTATTGCAAAGCAACAAAACGAGAATACGTAGTGCTCCCTATCCATGATATTAATTATTTAGTTTAACATTACAAATTGATAACAATAACAAATTTCTAAATAGTGCTAAACCTTTGTTCACTATTTTCTCTATAAAAGTGAAATATATTGTAATGAATAATGGCTTATTGTTATTAATTGTTACTAATTTGTAACAATGAAATATAAACGTTGATGCCATATTATACAGTGCCCGCCAAAAAGTATAATATGGGAAATAAATTATTATTGATTTTTCAAAAAAGCTTTTTACGTCAATAATTTGTGCTTGTCTAAAGACCTATTTAGCCCGTATCATAAATACCGAGTGATTTTTACTTCTTTAGAAAATTGAGTTTTTCGAAATTGTCAAAATCCGAAAAGTGCTATTTTTCGGAAACTAAGTAAGCTTTCAATGAGATTTTTTTAAAGCGTGTTATTTTTAACGAACTGAACAATCTCAAGGCCAGAAAGCCCCTATTTTTTTTAACTTTAGCTAAAAATTATTTGTTTAGTTTTTGCAATATTTTTCAAAATTTCACGTATCAAGACTTAATATTAAAATTCAAATTTTTGCATGTGAAGACTTTAAAGATTTATAATTGGAAAAAATAATATAAAATGTTAATTACTTCCTTAGATTTTGTATTATTTACCGAAAAGTAGTGTGTTTGCACAATATTTACGTTTTTTATTCAAGGTGCTTTTTAGGAGAACTATTTTTCAATTCTAACTAATAACTATTTAAATGGCTTTAAGAAACTCTAATCTAGCCCTGTTAATAAATTATAGTTACAAAAATCCTGTAAATGTTCTTTTATAGTTATCTAAATGAGGAGATTTTTCTTTATCCAATTACATGTTCTAAAAAATCTCCTCATTTAGAGAACTATAAAAGAACATTTACAAGATTTTTGTAACATTAATTCATTTACAGCTCTACATTAGAGTTTCTTGAAGCCATTTAAATAGATATTAATTAGGATTGAAAAATATTTCTCCTAAAAAGCACCTTGCATAAAACACGTAAAAATTATGCAAACATACTACTTTTCGGTAAATAATAAAAAATCTAAAGACGTAATTAACATTTTATATCATTTTTCCAATTATAAATCTTTAAAGTCTTCACATACAAAAATTTTAATTTTAATATTAAGTCTTGATATGTGAAATTTTGAAAAATATTAAAAAACTGAAAAATTATTTTTTAGCTAAAGTTAAAAAAATTAGGGGTTGTCTGACCTTGAGATTGTTCAGTTTGCTAAAAAATAACACGTTATAAAAAATCTCATTGAAATCATACTTAGTTTCCGAAAAATAGCACTCAATTTTCTAAAGAAGTAAAAATCACTCAGTACATATGATATGGGCTAAATAGGTTTTTAGACAAGCACAAATTATTGACGTAATTTTTTTTTTTGAAAATTTAAAAATAAAATTTTTTTCCATATTATGTCGACTTTTTGGCGGACACTGTTTAATGATATTTCTATTTTCGTGTAATTTTAATTAAGTACCCAAAAATCCAGCCTTTATTCTTTACTTAATCAGCCAGGCATCATGTTCTTTTTATAAATTTTATCATAAATTTATTATTAGAATGACTAGCTTTGGGAACATGAAATAAGTACTCTATCTCAACAGCTTGGGTCTCTACAAAAATTGGTCCTAGAACAACGTTGTCAATTAGTTTTAGGTTAAATGCAAACCGTACAAATCTGACCTTAACGTTGCGTAAAATCAACTTATTTTCTTTTTCTATTATAAAGACCTTGACAAACAAATTGAAATACATGTAATCGAACTCAATATTTCATAATCAGTAAGAAAACAATCTTTTTTATTTATTGAGCATCTAATTGTATCTAAGCTAATTTTTTTGAGAACAGTAGCTACCAAATCCAGCCCCCTGGATCCTTGTTGCAATTCGTACAGTAGGCTTTCCGCATTTAAACAAAACAAGACACACCAGGCCCCCCGTCAGCTACTGCAAGTTACTGTCCGCTCCTTCCTCTAAAGTCACCAAACATGGGATGCAACTCCTGGCTTACCCGAAACTCCTACGGCAGCAGCAATGCTTACTCTGGTAGACGTCCATGCCAATGAATCAACGATTATGGGCAATGTTAAATTTAATTAGTGGCACTTTCTATACAAAACCTGGAACTCAACACTAAATTTGTTGATGGTGTCCCAGAACAAAATGTATTATTATTTACTTTCAACTTATCTCCTAGGTACATCATTTCGAATTATTTCTCACATGCACGAACTTGATTTCTAAATTATTATATTAATAATTGCCATATTTTGCCAGTCCAAACGAAGCACCTTTGCTGATCACAATCTTAATCCACGTACACATGCTCTACTTCCGCATCAATCATAGCTTTTTCAGTTTGTTTTTACGTTTGATTATATGCCTCTGCACATATTTACATGCGATTTTGTATTGTACTTCGATACTAATTTAACACGTCCTAATACTGTTTGAACACCTTAAACGCCTAAGTCATGCCATAAGAGATTTACATTATATGATAATAAATTTATTGGCATACCTAAGTCAATTAAATGTAAGAACATCCTGCATTAAACCAATACTAATCTGTAAGTATTGTTTATCTGTAGCCTGACATCTCAACCGCATCTTGTTTCATTTATTAGTTGCGCATGTTCACTTGCAAACCCATACTATGGTTATTATAACATATAAATCCTTTTTTTATTCAAGAAGTCCTTTGTACCGTGTGTTCAAAAAGAAAGAGTAAAAACCATTATAATTGTAGCTTAATTGCATTGTCAATATAAACTCAAAGCAACAACAACAGTGGTGACAGTTAATGAACTTTAAAGCTTGCTGTTGACGTTATCTTTATATTCCATGGCCAACCCTTATGTAATTTCTTTTAGAACACATGGTATTAAGCAGTATTAAATATTTTCTGTAATTTTGAGTAATATTAATTTTTATAGTAAATAGATTTACTTAAATCTACAAAATTTTCACACTAGCACTAGTATCAATATAAAATATCATATTGCAACTAGTGCAAATATATGCACAATTTTGACGTCGAAAACGACAACAAGATGTCAATATAACGAATATGAGTTTATTGCCTTATCAGTTCGAAAAAACAATAAAATAAGCAATCTATTTCCTATAGTAGTTTATATATCAAGGGCGCAAGGTAAGCGATTTCAGCCCGCGATGACAGGCTGTAAATTATCAAAGGATGAAATCGTTCTTGCGCCTGAGATATATACATAATTTTATCCTCAACCGGAAAGAAGTGGTGCGATTTATTTTTATACGTGAAGATTTTCCAACTAAATATTAACATTAAAAATCATAATACCAAGATCTAATAAAAGCAAGGTGCATTTCCGTAACAACTACGTAAACATGGTCAGAAAAATTTACTTTTCCGCCCTCGGGCGAGAATCGTTTACTTTGCGCCCTCGGGCGAGAATGGTTTACTTTGCGCACGCACATGCGGGCCAACAAAGATATATTCTTACCTTTGCAATTCATGATTGAAGTTATAATTTTCCATGGCTATTATCCTGTCTACGTCCGGAAGATTGGAAGAATAAGGGCTTATAAAATCTTTATCAAACATTTTTAAATACAGCCTGTTACATAACGTTGAGCGCTTAGTTTCCCGAATAATCTAAACACTTGATTCGACATTCCCTTTCTGGTCGTAACTTCCAATTGTTGTGTAACACTATCTGATACTTATTGCTCTTCTAGGTCTTGTATGTTTCGATATTTGTCTATGTCCATTATCTATATTTCCGTTTTCACTCAGTTTCACTTATAAGTCTTAATTAAAAGAAAAGTGCAGTTTAGTTATAAATTTAGAAACTCTAACTGATTAATTGCTAAAGTTAATATTCTTACTTTAGAAGAACTACTACAATTAATTATAAAGTTTAACTTCTAGTAAGCTGAAGATATGATTCTATGAAAAGAAATGTTTCAGGGTATATTTTAGGTACGTATATGAAAAAACTAAGATGATTACTTTGCATACACCGTGTGCTGAAAAATTCGAACAAGAAAACGATCAAGATCGGATAAGATGCATAATCTATAAATCCTAACGTAAATTCAAAACGAAGTATTTGTAAGCAGCTTACTGTTTTCAAATCCTCCCATATCGAAAGAAATACATGAGGCGTCTTTATCGACGTACGGAAAATAGCAGCCTCTAAATGCACTTTTATCTGGCTGAGCTTACGACGCTAAAACATATTTAATTTTATAGCAACGCAGCTGCTACAGAATTTCTGCATCCACTTAACTCATACATGAGAAACAAACACGTCCCGGTTTTCCATGCATGTTAACAATTTCTGTACATGACACTAGGGTAGATTTAAGCTTGTCATCTAAATGTAATTTTAGTTTACTTATGCGAATGCTCCTAGTAAATTTGGTGCACAATTTAATAAATAGACGCTCACTCATCGTAGAGTTCAAGACGAAATATTATAATTATTTTCTTGTAGTTTTTGGAAAATACTTATTTTCACAGAGATTTACGTTATACGCCACATATTTAATATAACCAATAAAAAATAACACTTGAATTTTTTGTAGAAGTAGAGAATTATTTATACGGTGAATAAAGTTGGACAATAAATCAAGAAACAGGGAAACATTTGAAAGTCTTCGAAATACAACTGTACAGGCGTATATTATGGGTTGATATTCAATTTGTTCTATTACTCCTGGATATTTATGTTTTTGTCAAATCAGAATTATGCAGCCAATATTAAAACCAGTATTTACTATATGAATAGGAAAGCAAACGTTTGTATCTATCAGTTAGTTAACATCTCAAGGTATGTGGTTCTATAAAATGCATTTTAATGCGAATTAATAGCCTTAAATTATGCAGAGTGTACCAAAACGTACCAGAAATATTTTAGGAATCAATTTGGTAACTCATACAGAGTTAAAAATTCTAGATAAACATATTGCTATGACACACCTTTTAGATGCCAAGCATGTATTACGTTAGATAATCAACCATTAATTATGTTATAGCTTACCAAGTAAACTATGCCTTGACTCTTTGAATTAATTAAATATCACAATGATATTTACTTTTTATCGAGAACTCTTATTTTTCAGGGCTGGGTTCATCAAATCTAATCTGCTACTTTTTGAAGCATTAAAAATTTTAACCTTAAATTCTCTGACTATCAATGACGTTAAATGTCAAACTTGACATTTACTACCATTCAAATACGTTATGCAATTATTAACCTCAGTTTATGTCACTTGCTTTCAAAATTGATAGTTATTCAACATTTATTTATTAACTTATCTTAACAAACCTGTATTAGTTGCTTATGTCCTCACCAAAAACAACACTCACCACTGTATTCCGTCTAGAACAAACCACAGCATTCAGCAACAGCAAACCCCTTTTTGACCTGTCAAACTGACGTCGGCTTCAAAATCCAGTCCTGACTCGTTCTAGATATCACTGTTCCTCCTAGCTGCTACTGCTCTTTCTGGATACAACCATCACAGCTATTACTCCTCCTGGATGTCTTCACCACAGATCCAAACCCTGTCAATATGCTACTGGCTCCGTCAAAACCAAACAACTACCCGGCTCCTTTCTTCCGTCCTGGTCTCTGCTGTAAGTTCCTGATCCTCCTAGCTGCTACTGCTCTTTCTGGATACAACCATCACAGCTACAGCAACCCCTAGATATCCTCGTCACACGATCTGTTGTCCTGGTAAGTTTGTCTCCTTTGATTGATTCCAATTATAACTTTGTCCCATTTATTTTCAGCTACTCAGACGTCTCAAGCACCATGCACCAATTTAGTTAATAATTATTGTAAAATTACCTCTTCTTATATGTCGCTTGTACCAATAAATCCAATCTGCATCAACTATTATTATTTCTTGTATTCCAATATTCAAATAACTGTATTAATAACTTCTCATTCACCACTTCATATTACCATATCAAATTATATAAAAATCAAGCAGAAATTCGTTTTATTTTCAATATTGCTTTAGCCAAATTTTACATTACATCTGTTTTCTTGAGTTCTATTTTCGTAACTGTTTTAAACAAATTTTTATATCTAATAGTAACGATTATTTATGCACACTATTTTAGTTATTTTTTTAATAATACTAATACAAAATTTGCTTAACAAACACAATTGTCAATGTAATCTTGGTTTGATTTTATTTTATCCAACTATTAATTTCAATACAATCAAATTAGCCTACCAGTATTTAATGAATCACAATGAATAACGCAACAAGAGCTCTGTTTCTATTACTTTCATCATTGAAATCTAAAATTTTATATCCATTAAGATTTAATTACTGTAACTGTTCAAATTTATTAGTTCATTTTTTTAATATTTCTTTAATATGATTAAGCTTCCTGCATCATGTATCATAACAATATACAGTGTGTTTCACTTTACATGGAAGCACCCCTGTATTTTCTTTGTTTTTGTATAAATCGATTTGAATTTTTTACCAGTTATACAACTCACCAAGAGGCATCTATTCATGTCCTTGAGCGCAAATGACGTTTTTAGCCTTGCCTACTACGATCAAGAACGTGGGTCGTATTGTTAATATTTTGCATCGCGTTAGAGTTACAGCAAAAAGTTATTAAGAAAAGTTGTTTAGAATCAAAAGAATACCCCAAATACCGATTTTCGTTTAATAATTCGAATTTTTAATTTTTATCCATAAATTTGTCAAAGTCCCAATTTTCAACTTTTAATTTGGTATTAAATGGTGTCATGGAGAAACAACATTTTTATTATTGTTGCAAAACGTCATTAGGTCTTAATAATGGCTGAATTACGTTTAACTGTAGCTGAGAAAGTAGAAATAATTGGAATTAATGGTGAAAATGCAAGATCCAATAGAGAAGTAGCTAGAATATTTAATGGAAGGCATCCAGGGCGTGCACCTATTTGTCCTGGCACTTAGTTTCTGAAGATGCAAGCAGCGGAAAATTTTCGATATTGCAATAGTTACATTTAATGCCATATCTCAGGAGGATTAGCGTCATAAACCGCCAAAATTATTTCCTCCGAGGGATGCTCTCGAACTATTCTTCTTGGTCTGGGCTTAACAACATTTCCAGTTAAATTAAAAAGTTGATTAATTTTTGAAACAGTTCCTGGATAAATAGGTGCACGCCCTGGATGCCTTCCATTAAATATTCTAGCTACTTCTCTATTGGATCTTGCATTTTCACCATTAATTCCAATTATTTCTACTTTCTCAGCTACAGTTAAACGTAATTCAGCCATTATTAAGACCTAATGACGTTTGCAACAATAATAAAAATGTTGTTTCTCCATGGCACCATTTAATACCAAATTAAAAGTTGAAAATTGGGACTTTGACAAATTTATGGATAAAAATTAAAAATTAGAATTATTAAACGAAAATCGGTATTTGGGGTATTCTTTTGATTCTAAACAACTTTTCTTAATAACTTTTTGCTGTAACTCTAACGCGATGCAAAATATTGACAATACGACCCATGTTCTTGATCGTAGTAGGCCAGGATAAAAACGTCATTTCCGCTCAAGGACATGAGTAGATGCCTCTTGGTGAGTTGTACAACTGGTAAAAAATTCAAATCGATTCATACAAAAACAAAGAAAATACAGGGGTGCTTCCATGTAAAGTGAAACACACTGTATATCGCAAACTCAACCGTTAATTTTCGATTTTACCATTTTTAGGGCCAACATCACCTAGGCTATTTGTTTTCAATAACAGTTAAACGTTATTGTTGACAAACAATAATAGTGTTTTTAATATTAACTGCCAAAGTACTAAAAAGTTAAATAGAATAAGGACGGAGCGTCTCCTTCCATAACATTATCAAAGAGTTCAAACTCTGGACAATGATGCAGAAGCTCGTTTAAGATTTTGTAATTGGATTCAGACGTATGAAGGTATTCTGCCTAATATTCTATGGTCTGACGACGCTTACCTTACGACAGACGGAATTACTAACTTTCATAATTTCCATGAATGGACACGAGAAACCCCTCATTTAAGGCGACTCTCTCATTTCCAACAAAGGTTTAGTGCGAATATGGTGGCTGGTATCGTTTCGATTATAATTTAAGGTCTGGTGAGCTCAATGAGGATTTAAATTACCGCAGTATTCTGACCGTGCAAAGGTAAATAATAATCAATCCCGAAGCACCCTAGCTGGATCTGTACACATTTTCAACTGGTCTTGAGTCAGATACAGAGAGTATCAAATACAGTAACACTTCTAAACTGCACATTAACCAAAGATATACGGTCAATATAGTTCAGGTCTACGCGGCTACTAGCACATATGACGACGAAACTATAGAAGAGTTTTACAATGATATTAGTAGAAGTCTAGAGCAAGACAAAACGCATTTCAATATACTAATAAGTGATTCAAAGCAGAAATATATAAAAAAATGCGCACACAAAACATGCATGGAAAATTACGTTGCAGGTGAAAGAAACGAAAGAAGACAAGTATTGCTTTATTTTATTCTGTAAGATCGAAAAACATAGAAAAATGGAGGTGGTCAAGCGCAAATGGAATTACTAAACTGATATAGATTATGTGATAAGTATACGAGTATTATATATAACTTATTTGTGTTGAACAGTTTTGCAACAAGTAGCAACCCCAGATTAAAACCAACGAAACTATATGTAAATCTATACAAAACAACAGTGAGAGAAGCTAATAAAAAATGGAAAAAATTAACATACGAAAGCCGAAATATTAAAAAAACAGAAAAGGAAATACAGTGAACACATAAGTGAAACATGACAACAATAGAATACTTCTCAGACATATAACAGAAAAAGTTCTGGAAACAGTAACCAAAGTAACAAACAAGATAAGCCTGAAACAAACAAAAGGAAAATATCAGTTAACAGATGGGATAAAATTATTGCTAAAGAAAAGAATGAAACTAAGTAAGGGTAAAAATAGGATAGCATTGAATATACAGAAATAAAACTAGTAAAAAAATTAAACCAGATATATTATCACCTAATTAAGAAACTATAGTGGCTAATAGGAACTTAAAGATACTAAAATCAAAGAAAGTATAATTAAACTAAGGAAACAAGATGAAACGAAAACGACAAAATGCAAGGGTATAATAGAAGTTGCTGAACAGTTATGTGCGAATGTGGGCTCAGAAGCAATTCCAAGTGTAACAATAGATAAAATTCGAAGAGCTCTGAACACAAATGAAAAACAGAAAAGCATCTATGGAAGATAATATTACTAGTAAACAAATTACAGTTGGTGGAAAATAACTTTTACATATACTCACGTTATCAGACTAACTAACAAGATTATTAGTTAACTAGATATGACACAAACAGTGGAAAAAAGAGTGCTGGGAGTCACATTAAAAGATTGAAAGCGTAAATAATGGTTTAGAGAAAAAAAAACAAGCGTAAAAGACTATTTGATAAGGTCGTCAAACAAAAGTGAAATTGGGCTGGCCTCTACTGAAATGAAGCGACCGATGGGCAACCCAGACCCGACAAACAAAATATTGGACGACTGCCAAAGAGATGTTTAGTTTCGCCTCTGACGTGGTTAACACGTTGAGTTACCGTGTTAAGTGTTTTCGACCTCTTTCGTTTTGCTCAAAATTACGTTGAGTTGATGCCGCTTTAATAGGTTTTCCTTGTCTGGATAAATTTCTGAAGACGGCCCTGACTAAAGTTCAACCCTGGATCTTAAAGCTACATTTTAACACTAATGCGTTTACGATCCGTAGAATTCGTCTCTTAAGCGTTCTCTTTTTAAATTCGAAACAAACTGTTTGCATTCAGCAACAATACATTTAGGCAGCGTAGCTTAATATTTCCTGTTATTAAATTCAAAGGCCGCGTAGTTTATCACAGTTGTTGCTGGCTAAATTCTATTTCCCCGAAGTTTAAGCAAAGTCATTATTTGTTCTTCTTTTCGCGATAAGACCGTTTCGAATTTCAACTCTTCTAACTTACCCACTGCCCGCTGTATTCCAGCCTGTGAAAATAAATTTCGAGCAGGTATTTTGTCTGAAGCAATATGGAAATTAGGCCTTGAAATTTAGTGTTTCCTGTCAACAACGTCTAAAAGTTCTTGAAAAGTAATCTTTGTAATTCGACACCCTGGGATTCATTGCAACAGCAAGAAATTTCTTCTAGAATCTTGCCCACGCTCTGCGTCGGGTTTGGGACTATTGAAATAAAGTTTGATAAACCCTTAGTTAACTGTGCATATGAAAATGATGGTTTCGGGGTTCGAAATTTTTTTCCATTGTATCCATCACGCGTAGCCCGTTTGGAAATCAATTACTTCATTCCCGACTATTGTAGTGGTAACACGTTTGGTTTTTCTTCAGCCCTCGGCGGGCATTGTTTTGCCGCCGAGGGCTGCCTCGATTTGTGTTAATGAAAATTCGAGGACTGCCTCGATTTGTGTTAATGAAAATTCGAGGGCTGCCTTGATTTGTGTTAATGAAAATTCGAGAGCTGCATCAATCTGTGATTTTAAATCAGTTTTCGCGTTCTTCAAGCTTTAATTAAAATTCGTGCAGTTCAGCTTAGACCTTTGCACGACTGTTTTACCTTTGTTGGGTGTTAAAAAGTACGCGCGCGGTGGGCAATTGAGTTTATCGTAATAATTCAGTGTTGGTAAATAGCCGAGTCGTCTCCTTAAGTTGTTTTACTTCCCAGGGGAAGATAGTTGCACCATTTGCAAATCAAATTAGAGACGACATCTTTAAGCTTGTGATTAACGGTTTCCCGTACCTTTGTGGGGGAAAAACTTTTTGCGTACTGCATTTTTGAATTACCGACGCTGAGTTTATCGAAATCGACGGGAGGCCCACCGCGTGTCATTGTTGTATTGCCCTGGTTGCAATCTTTGCAAATTCCGATTACGTCGTGCCATTCCGAAGCCTGGAATAAACCAACTCTATCGCTCCGGTTCTTCCCAGTAAGGGGCCCGCATCATTTTAGGCGCCGCTCAGCGCTAAGCAACCATCAGACCTGGCTCCGGCCCTTTCTGTACCTCTGCAACGCCCTGCCAAGCTTCCCCGAGGACGAGTTTATAGCAGAAACCAACGACGTGCTTACAGCTATCAGGTAGGAGCTGTGTATTACATCAATTGTGTTCTTGTGCCTAATTAAGGTGCGACTATATTTGTTGTGTGTGCTCCGGGAGTTCGTAAAGATTGTGCACGTTCACTTAAGCTTAAGCCTATGATTTGATTTGTTTGTTGTTAACCAGGGGCTTGACCCCTGTTATCTATTTCGTTTTGTCCAGTGTGTAACAACATATTTAGACAATAAGGTAACTTTGCCTGGGTGCCCCTTTTATATTCATGTAGGGTGTGCCTTTTCTTTTTACTAAGCTTGGATTTGCCTCCGGGTGATTATTATCAATGTAAAGATTTGTGTAAACTTTAATTCTTTAAATAATAAACCCATTAAAGTCAATTTGATTATTTGTTGAGTTCTGAACCCCTTCTGGGTCATCATTTAATCCAGTGTGGCAAAAGCCGAGTGTAATTTGCAATGTAAAGCTGAAAGTACGCCTGTTTGATAAGCAAGCCCCAAGCTCTGGGCTAGTGTTAGTGTTCTTTTGTCACTATTTAGCAAGGTTGTGCCTTAAGGTAAGTCGTTTGTTTATGGGCACTCTTGGTGTTTATTCTGAAGACTCGGTGGAGGCTTGGACAGCGAGGCGAGGACAACCGTGGACCTGGGGGGACCTCCTCATAGCTTCGTGAAGTTCTTGCTTTATTCACGCAAGCAACCCCTTTTTAAAAGCAGGTGGCGTCCTTTGGCAATTCTTTTACGCAAGCCATAGGGTAAGTACTACGTCAAGTACTCCGTCGGTTTTCCCTTTTGAGTATTCGAATCCCACCCCAACCGATTAAGCTAGCCTGAAGGTAACTGGAGCGATGTCATCTGCTCCGACACATTAAGATCTGTGATTTCTAGGGAAAGTCGGCGAACCCTGTAGTTGGACGAGTGTACCCGATTTTGGACAATCAATACGACCTATGTCGATGTGATGAATTAATACAGTAACAACCGTGCTTCTTTGCTTTTTCCTTCTCATGAAGCTCCTTACGAAAGTGGGCGAAACGTTGAGTTCTTCGATCTCAATCATAACACGGTCGAATCTCGGACGTCGTTTTATCAGATAATTCTTGAAAATTTGGAGGTATAAAATTGGCGTTATACATTTTTTTCACAATAAAACCCCATACGTGTTCAAGTTCGGGCTTTTAGAAGACCATGGTAAACGAGTCAAGTTATTTTCTTGGAACCTCTAGATCTATGAACGGGACAATTGTCATCTTAAAACATAAAGTTTCTTTCAAGAAACATAATTTCTGACGATGGAAGGAAAATATTTTTGAGAATTGCAATATAATTTTCATTAGTAAACTGAGCCTCAATCATCCAACAAACGCCTGGCCCTTGCATATTAATCCATGCCCAAACGTTGACTGAGAATCTGCCACTCTTTCGAGATTTGCTTGTATAAGCCTCATTCTATCTTGAATTTAGCGGTCTGTATACTCGAACGCAACCATCGTATGAAGACTGGAAGACTTTCTCATCAGTAAAAATTACAGTTTCCCCGAAATTTAAATCACGCGGTAGAAATTCCAATGCAAGGCCCAGTCTCTGATCTTTATTATCTGCAGTTAGGAAAGGCTTCTTTTCAGCTACTCTATTTCTCAGCTCAGAATCCCTTCTTACTCTATTTCGGGCAGTGCGGACGTGTCCAGGAAAATTTGTTCTATTAAATGCACTCACTGCCGACTCAAATGAATTATCCGTTAGAAACTGGATGAGACTTTCGTCGTCTTCAGGAGTTGATACCTTTTTCCGACCGGATCCATTTTTTCTGTGAATAACTCCTTCTTGCTGCCATTTTCTTTTCGTCCTCAGTATGGTACTTTTATTCACTTCAATTCTTTGAGCCAATGCTTTGATTGACCCTCCTTCCTCTAGTAATGTAACTATTTGTGTTTTTTTGAATCAAACTCAAATTTGCCGTTATTTTCTTCTATTACTTTGACAAATTATTTGCAATTAATTTATTTGACGTAAGCTGTCAAATAAAGAATGGTTTAATGTATGCCAATTTGGGTGTACGCTTTTTTTTATTCCGCCACTGTACCTGAAATGTGTATTTGATCCATAAAGTCAAATAGTTATTATATTTTAAAAGTAATTGAGTCTTTAACTACAAGAGAAAGCTGTTAGTTGAAGATTAACCCATTCAGATGGGATTTATGAGTCCCATTGCTTGTAAAACTGACTAGTCAAGGCTTTAAAAAACAATAATCACATGACATAATTTTTAAGGTCAAATTGATGAGATACGTCAATTACTATTTATTACATTAAGAAGTAAGGTAAATACATAAGTGAGCTATACCTAATAGTGCTTATTTTTCATAATTAGAAAAAGGGTATATTTAATTTGATATGTAATAGTGCTCCAAAGAGACAGCTATTACATTTTGACTTACAAGTTGGGGTTTGATATTAATTGTAATACAGTAACACCGCTAGAAGAAGTTATATTACACCATGGAAACCACCAGTCAAATGTCGTAGGATCAACTTACTCGCTCTGCCAACCACACTGCACTGGTAAGAATAGGAAAAAACACGATCGCGCGAAACATTATTTGTAAACTACTGACGGTAAAATATGAGCCTGATGTAATCTAGTAGTTGTAGCACCAAACATCTTTTTATAATAGAGTTTGGAGAACCTATCTTCTGGGTTATCCTGTTCTGTTAGGCCGATCCGTTAACGGATATTAGCGATCATTCTGGCTATTTGTACTTTATTTACCCCGGATCTAAAAAGACCCGTTGTTGTGGTACTGATATTGTAGCATATTTTTAAGTTTTTGAGCCACGTCTTCCTAGACCTCCCTTTCCTAATACTTTGCCCTGCAATGCCAGCTGCAGCAATACATATCGTTCTCCATTTATTATAGGTTATGCCGTACCTTTATTTTCGGTCAACGCTTTTCGACTTGTTGCGGTGCTCTCACGTAAAGAAATAAAATAAGGAGTAACGTATAGATATTTCAGATAGAAGTATGTTATTTTACAAATAAATCGCGTAAGAAAAGTTGAGCTTTCGATGCCGTAAGGCCGAGTGGGGTCCCATCTTGAGTGAATTATTTGTAATAATGCTCGCGTGCCATACCCAATTTAATTCAACAACTCAATAAATATCAAAGTAACATACATTTTGTACGTACAGCTGCGAAAATTTAAAGTCAATGTGACATGGAGTGAGTTTTTTTTTTATTAATATAATACACCTAGATAAGCATGCAATGCTATACATAGGTTTGTTAATTAATACGCATTTGATAACATTTAATTACATTAAGGGACTGGACCCTAGTAACATGTATGAGTTTATCGACAGGTTGGTTCAGTTTATTGCACTAGCACTGACAGTTGCACTTAAATTGATTTGTGCACTCACTCCACTTAGTTTATCCGTTGGGAAGTAAGAGATCCGTTGGAATTCGCAGGTTTTAATCTTCTGTCTTTAGGTGGAATTTGGGTGTCAAGGCCAAAGTGAACTGCTGCGCTGCATTTGGTGATATTATCAAAGAATGATTCTGATCTCTGTCTTATGTTTTCCTCGATATATGGTATATTGAGCTCTCGATGTATTTGGCTGTTTCTGATGAACCATCTTGCATTGCATATTATCCTAAGAACTCTGTTTTGGAAAACTTGTATTTTGTTGATGTGTGTTTTGCTTGCTGTGCCCCAAATTACTGATCCTTACATGATTATTGGTCTAATTAGCGATTTGTAAAGTAGCAGAGAGCAGGATTTTTTCAAGGGAGTTTTCCTATTCAAAAGTGGGTATAATTGAGAGAGTCTCGCATGGGATGCGTTCAACTTCTTGTTAATATCATATCCCCATGTAAGCCGTTTGTCAAAATATAAGCCCAAATAGTTAACTGCACCGTCATTGGGATAAGTTTTAAACATGGCGGAAAGTGAATGATTTAGAAAAGAGTGGTCCGGTTAAACGATCGATTTTTGCCGTGTCTAAGTAATTAATCAAAGTGCTGGTGCTATCTACTAGACCATAAACATTTGGAGAAACTTACTGGTTTAAAAATAAAACATTTCAAATTAGAATAAGGCACTAATTTGAAACTTTTCAAAGTGCAGTGCTAAGTGACCTCTGTATCACAATGCCGGCAGACACGCGAAGTACGAAGAAGACGGCCGACAATATGTCAACTCACGAAAAACTAGATTATATTATAGCACAAGTTGCTACTTTGGCATCTAATATAGACGATATCAATCTGAAAATAAGCTCGCTAACAAATGCTCTCGATAACCTAAAAACAGAAGTCCACAAAGATAAAAAGCAAATTGCGGTTAATTCCGAAGCCATGGATAGATTGGAACAATACACAAGACGCAACAATCTAAGATTTCACGGTATAAAAGAAGTGCCTAATGAAAACACTGATATTGCAGTTATTAATATAGTGCAACAAATGGGAATTCAAATATCGCTTAGCGATATTGAACGGTCACACCGTATAGGCAAAGAAGGTCAAAGACCACGGCCAATTTTGGTGAAGTTCATATCTTATCGAAAACGAGCAGAAATTTACCTAGCCAAAAAATCCTTAAAAGGTGCGGGAACTCTGCTAACAGAAGATCTAACTAAAAAGCGATACTCTATCTTTAAGGAAAAAAAACAAAAATTCGGAACGCGCAGTGTATGGACCAGAGATGGGAAGATATATTGGAACGATGATGGAGAAAAACGGTCAATCTTCTAATCAGTAGACTGCCACGCCTTGCTACTCAATGCTTTGCTGGATTAAATCAAGTACTGTAATTTACATTATTTTTTTTAGTTTTAGGTGTAACACTTGATTTATCACTGTTAATATAACTAACAGTATGTAATCGGTGAGCGGATGTGGTCCTCTTTTTTGTGGATAAGAATCAAATTTAGTAAATTTCAATGTATAATTTCGGTAGGCGAATTTACTGTCTACTGCTACGGTATCAAAATATATGCACATTATATAGTTTAGAAAAATCATGTATCTTACAATGAGGGGTCCGGGTCCGTTTTCTGATGATTCTTTGATAATAATTATTATGACATATGCTATATAAAAACAGATTAAGTTTATTAAAAAGAAAGTATATTCGTTAAGTATTCAATACATATACATACATTTCGAGTGGTTTTTTTATATACATAAATAATATAGTAAATGAATTATTTCTATTTATTCTAAATAATTTGTTATCTTATACAACTAATTTATATTCTATAATATTTGATGCACTGCTCTCTCTCTCATAACCACTGGACCACAATATTTCTATAATCAGTATAAAATACCCATATGCCGCGAAATGTTAGAAATCAAACACAAGAAATTCTGATAGTACAAATAAATATAAGATCATTAATAAATAAACTAACCAAATTAAAAGACTTTATAGTTTCTAATAATCCAGATATAATAGCTATTACGGAAACATGGCTGAAACCACATATTTCTAATGAAGAAATCCAAATTACGAATTATAATTTCATTCGGCAAGACAGAATTTCGCATGCGGGTGGAGTAGGAATTTATGTTAAAAACAATATAAAACATGAAACAATTATTTCCGAGACCACTATTGAACAATTATGGTTAAAAGTGAATATAAAAAATAAGATATATATCATTGGTACAGTTTATAACCCACATCGAAAAAATTACCAAGAATTTATAAATAATCTTCACATTTCTATGCTGGATATGAATTGCTTATCTGAAAATATTATTTTAGTAGGAGATTTTAATATTAATTATAATTCAGTTACCGAAAGAGCTACTTCTGAGCTGATATCATTCTGTAATAATTTCGAACTTTCACAAAACATTAATGAACCAACAAGAAACAATGCAATAATTGATTTAATTTTCTCTAGTAAATCTGTTAAACTATCTGAAGCAGGTGTAATTCTGTCCCACAATTTTTCTGACCATGAAATGATTTACTGCAGGTTTCTCGTGGAACATCATAAATCTGCACAATTTTTTAAAACTTACCGTTCTTTTAAAAATTTTAATTATGGGAATTTTTATTCGGAACTTCGCTCTATTCCTTGGAGAAACATTTTTGATTGTTCAGATATTGATACCAAAGTAGAATTTGTAAATAATAATTTCATTACATTATTCAATGTACACGCACCTATAAAAACTATTCGCATCTCGAAACCTACTGCCCCCTGGATCACAGATGATATAAAATTTCTTATGAAAATGAGAGCAGAAGCATACAAGATTTTCAAAAACAATAAATCAGACCTGAATAGAAATCAGTATAAACAAATACGTAACCAGGTAACTAATATGTGTCGAAAGGAAAAGAAAAGGTTTTTTGACAACTTAACCAATAATAACGAAATAAAATTATTATGGAAACACTTAAAATCTAATAATATTATAAATACTAAAAACAATTCGGTAAACTTACCTCAAAATTTAACATATGTCAACCAAATAAATAATGCCTTTCTACAAGCAATTCCAGAAATCAAGGCAGCCAATAACGATCTGAAGCAGTATTATAATGATAACCGAAAAACACAGCAGTCTTTGAATTTTAATTATGTTTATGAATCAGAAGTTTTACGTGTTATCAAAAGTATCAAATCTAACGCTGCTGGTCATGATGGAATCACCTTGTACATGCTTAAGCTCTGTATACCTTTTCTTTTACCTTTTATCACCCATATCGTTAACTTTTGTATAGAAAAATGTGTATATCCAAATAGCTGGAAAATCGCTCATATTATACCTCTAAATAAAATTTCAAATCCCAAAGAATTCAAAGATCTCAGACCAATTTCAATACTTCCAACTTTGTCAAAAGTACTAGAAAGAATAATTGATACACAATTAAAGACTTTTTTGAATAACAACAATTTGTTACCAGATATGCAGTCAGGTTTCCGAGCTGGATACAGCTGTACGAGTGCCTTGTTAAAAATAACGGACGATATTTTCCATGGTTTAGACCGGAAATTCCCAACAATTCTTATACTTCTTGATTTTTCGAAGGCCTTCGATACGGTTGATCATGAAATATTACTATCCCAGTTACACTATTATGGTTTCACGGATAAATCTTTGACATTTTTAAAAAATTATTTAACAGGCAGAAAGCAAGCAGTTGTCTATCAAAATCAGAAATCTAATTACTTGCCAATAGATACAGGAGTACCTCAAGGATCCATTCTCAGTCCGACACTTTTTGCAATTTACACATCAAGTTTTTACTCAGAATTAAGTTATAGTACCTCTCATTTCTATGCAGACGATACTCAAATATACCTCTCCTTTCCACCATCTGAAACTGCACAAGCCTGTAAAAAACTAAATCATGATCTACAAGCTCTGGTAAATATATCAAGATTACACAATTTAAAGTTAAATCCCAAGAAAACCAAAGCAATATTATTCTGCAACACATACCATTACGACTTTGTCTATAATCAAGTTAATTTAGAAATAGATGGTGTAAAGATTGAGCTTGAAACAGAAGTTAAAAATTTAGGAGTTACAATAGATTATAATTTAAGATTTAGATCACATGTAAGAAACTGCATAAAGAGGGCCTTCTTCAATCTAAGAGGTATATATCAAAATCGGGAAGTTTTAAACATACAAACAAAGAAAATGCTTTGCGAAACACTAGTTTTATCGCATTTTAATTACTGTGACATATTATATGGACCCTGTATTGACAGTAATGATGCTAGACGAATACAACATATACAAAATTCGTGTCTGCGCTTGATATATGGTGTTCCACGAACAACCCATCAAATTTCGAATAAATTGGAAGCTGCAACATGGCTTAACATGTCGAACAGACGATACCTGCATGCAGTTACTATGTTTTATAACCTACTATCGACAAAATGTCCAAGTTATTTATATCAAAAAATTACATTTAAAACCGATGTGCATCACCTAAATTTAAGACTCAAGGGATTAATCTCACTCCCTCCGCATCGAACAAGTATGTTTAAGAGATCCTTCTCATATGCTATATCTTCCTATATAAACTGTATATCGACGAAATTGACACAGTTAAGCAAGTTAAAATTTAAATCAGCCTTTTGGAAAAACAAAATTCAAATTATATTAAACACTAATAATACATATAACAATTAGAAACTCATACCTACCATATTGAATTAATCACCTTTTTCTTTGACTATTGAGAATTTCTTTAATAACACGCGCCTCTCCGCTATATATATATTTTTTAAATATATTTTTACTTTCGATGAAACCGTGGGGTTGAGTGGAAGAGCAGTGCATTAAACGCACTGAACTCCGCCCCATATTAATACTTACATTAATATTTTTTTTCTATATGTAAATACAGAAAATAAAGACATTTATTATTATTATTATTATTATTCCATTCAATACTATTGTTATAGATTTTAAGATTATTAGGATTAGATAGGCGTTTGAGTGTAAATATTTTAGCTTGGCATTTATTTGGGTTTAGTTCAATCCTCCATTTATTACACCAACTCAGAAGAATATGGATGCCTATTTGTAATGTATTTACTGCTACCGCTAGATTAGCATTTTGTGTTATATAGGCTGTGTCATCTGCGAAGAAAGCAACTTCGACATTCTCAGGGATCGGAATGTCGTGCACAAATATATTGTGTATTGGCCCTAGAACTGAGCCTTGTGGCACTCCGGAGTCAATATTTTGAATTGTTGACATTTTGGAGTTTAGTTTTACCCTGTAGGATCTATTCGATAAGAATGAGGCTATGACTCCGTAGAGGGGCAATGCTACATTACAACACTTCAGTTTGTACAGCAGACCATGTATCCATACTTTGTCGAAAGCCTGCTTGATATCAAAGAAGGCTATTACTGTGTGGTATTTGTTTTCGAACCCATTGTTTATTAAATTTGTGATCCTTAGAAGCTGATGGGTAGTGGCATGCGATGAGCGAAATCCAAATTGCATTCTTGGTATTATATCCTGCTGATCGATGAAGGTTTGCAGTCTAGTCAGTATAACTTTTTCCAATAATTTTGATAGAGTGGGTAGGAGACTAATCGGTCTGTAATTGCCGGGCTGACACTTTTCCTTTCCAAGTTTATGAATCATTATGATTTCAGCATGCTTCCAGGTGCTCGGGAAGTATTGGAGTCGAAAACATGCATTGAATAGGCTAGCAAGCAATGCGAGGGATTTCATTGTTAAGTTTTTAAAAATTATATTAGGGATTAAGTCGTGCCCTGGAGACTTTCTTGGGTGTAACTTTGATATATGCTCAGTAAGTTCCTTTGGAGATACAGGTTCGAATGAATGATTGGTGTTCTGTATGTGTTCAGGTATGTTCGTTTCAGTTTCAATTTCTATGGTTTCCTCGTTAATTGGGTTAGGTTTGAATACGTCTTGGAGGTGGTTAGCAAATAGCTCACATTTGTCTTGATCTCTTTGATAGTTAACTCCGTTGCTTGTGAGGGTAGGTATTTCATCTCTTTTGCGTGTTAATCGTTTTGTTGCTAACCATAAGGAGTTATTAGATTCATCTAATTGTGAAACATAATACTGATAGGATGATAGTCGAAGTTTGTTTAGTTCTAATTTGATTTGACGCATAAGTTGATTTAGGCGTAGCTTGTACTGAAGGTTTCTGGTGGACTGCCATTTTCTTCTGACCTTATGCTTTTCTTTAATAAGATTCAGGATATAACTTGGCGGTTCTGGGTTTTGTCTGTAGTGGCTATGCTTCTTTGCGGTGGTTGATTGTCTAACTGCATCTGTCATAGTATTTGTTACGTGAAGTATTAAGTTGTCAATTTCTTCAGAAGATGTAATGCGAATTGCTGGACGAATGTTCTTATCAAGCTCGCTTTGAAAACTTTCCCAACAAACGATACCGTTGATTAGCCTTGTTGGAGGAGATATTGTTGAACATGAAGAACTCGTAGTTAATATAACGGGTAGGTGATCCGAGTCAAGTTCACTGAGTACAAACTGCTGGAATGTAAATGATATATTTTTAAGCAGTGCAATGTCCAGTATATCAGGAGTATGCTCTGTTCTGTAGGGAAAATGGGTAAATTTCGGAGGCGATAGTATATGCACCCCTGTTTGAGTTATGGCGTTCAGTAGTATTATACCGCTAGGATTATTTGAAGTACATCCCCAGTTTGTTCTCTTGCTGTTGAGGTCACCTAGCATTATGGTAGGCAGATTGGTGTCAAATAGGTTCTGGATATCATTTGGATTTAGGAGCTTATTTGGTTGTTTATAACTTGAAATAACAAGTGTTGAATAAACAAACTACTTTAATTTGATATGGTGCTGCCTATTGCCTATTTCCTTCGGAATTTGGTAAGTTTTTACTTGCTGGTTTCCCAGACAATGAGCAGTCCTAGATGGAGAAATTATTTGACAAATTAAGATATTCGTGATCTATTCTAAGGCATTTGACATGACTCCGATACCTTTATTGAAGTCACGAAATTATCCTGCGGCTCTAACGATTTTTTTCAGGTGTTACATTTTTATTACATTTTTAATGTATGTTGATGTGAGATAAGTGATTTTTCAGTTAAATACTTCTAAAATGGGTTTCTACAGAGAACTAATAAAATTGAAAATCTGAAACTTTGGCCATGGATTTTTTGTGTAAGAGCGACTACAACTACAATATTTTGACTGTGTTACCACTTTCGGTTATACAGGACTTTTTTGTTTTTTTTTTATATAATGTAGTAGGGAAGCTAAAAATAACCTTTTGACTAATTATAAGATCACTGTAAAAGAAAGTTGTGTGCGTGTATCACATATTTAATAAAAGACTCCAAAGCATTGGATGCTATTCAATTTAGTTCATATTGAAATAAAGATTCCTGACTTACCGAACATTCAATGACATAACTCAGCTCTCAACTATTTCGCATCAACAACCTTTTACACAAGTATGTAAGATATAGTCTTATGTTTTAACTTTCTGATAACTTTAACTTTTCTAGAGAATGACTGACCGACAGAACAACTAAATTCGAAAATACCAGTTTCGGCTAATACGCATTCTAAACCTGCGTGCCAATTATAGTGAAAAATATTCATTTTTTATAATTACCTATATCTAATATAACTAATATAACGTATCTATTTTCAATTACGAATAGAGAAATCACTGGTATCCTATATAAATTCAAATGTAAATCTAGTTAAACTGATAACTGTGATACTAACCAAATTCTATTTGTTTTAGCTGCTGGAACATCGATTTGCTGTTGGAACACCAAAAAAATTGTAGGAAATAGAAATTTTGACTGATAAAACTGTGTTACTTGACTCAATGTTGCTTTTTATTTGCCTTTTAATTAAGCTGCATATTAATTAAATCTTATTTTACATGCTTTACCATTTTTTAAGACCATAGCAATATGTACGCAACTTTTTAATATGTATTATTGTATAATTACTGATTTTGAGTATGAATTATGGCTAAGCCTATATTTTCTACGTGAAAACAGATAACAGAGAACATAAGCTTGAGGATACTATAGATTTCGCAATTTTTAGGGTCAAACTCAGCGAGCAGCTTATCTCAATCTCCAGATGAACAGTGGGTGAATCTAGGCGATTCAATGCCGCAATACTGTTCTTAGAGCAAAACTTTGCTTCGGCAACCCATTTAATACCGTTGACAAAAATATTTAAAAAAAATTAAGGGGGTCTACTCAGAACTTCTGTGGCAAGTGTCATAACTACACTAAACAATTTTAAAAATTTTAAAAATAGGAGTAAAGACATCTTCACGTTCGTAATAATACTGAAAAATAAAAGAAAACACGTAGTAATGCAAACTAAGCCAATTTTCAAATAAAAAAAGCATTACTGGCGATAGTATTTGAACTTCAGCGCCTGCGAATGCGATTTTAATTATTGACGCGGTAGTCCGAAGTAAAGCAGGCGTTCGCTACCTCGACCGCGACTGCTTTAAATACAACGCATTTATTATTGCCCCTTTCTTAGAATATTCACCTTGTATCTGTTGGTTCCCATTTTCGTCAATAATACGCCTGAGCTAATTATATGGAAATCATCACTTTTATCTATTTGTCAGTTAAAGAACAATAAACAACATATTGTTTTATTAAAGTGTTCGCCCTGTCTATGTTGGGCCAAAAATATTCCTTTTTTCGTCGAGGGTAAAAACTTGAGCTATGTGCAGAGTAGTACTTTTATTAAAGTAATAGCTCTTGAATAAAAGCAAAAATAGGCAGAATTATTTTTAATCTACTTATCCTGTATCTATGTTATGGAAATATTCTCAGTTTTATGCGAGCAAAGTATATAATCCACATGCAAAATATCGTCTTCCTCCAACAAATAGTTTTTGACTTTTGACCAGCAACAGATAGATAGACGGAATTGAGAAAACCTGTATTTCGTCATCTAGGGAGCGTGAAACGTCAAGATCTCAAGAAATCACGGAAGGTGATTTATTTGCATTACAATACTTCCTCCGTCTTTTAGACGAATGACGTAAAAACTAGATCTGCCCATAGCTACTTACTTCTAGATTAGAAAATTAATGCAGCGTGAGAATTGTTACTGGCCGCGCTAATCATATATGATGTGTCTGTATAAAGCACAATCAGGTAACTAGAGCTCATATTAATGATATCACATTAACAAATATTTTCAATTTGACGAAACAGGAACAGTCGTGCAACAATAAATATAAGAATTTACACATCTACCTAAGAAAACAAATTATGGCCAACCTCTGTGCAAACTAAACATGAATGGCTTATATAATCACTTTCTGAGACAACTTTACATTCTCTAACAAGAATTAAACTATCATCGCTGCTCTACTCCGTTAGGTAGTTATAATATTCCAGATGCTTTGTGCTTCGCCCGGGTTGCATATGAATTTAGTGCGGCTTGTAATTATCTTGATTTAAGGTTCACTATGTTTGAGTCTGCGGTACGTCTGATTGCAAAGCAACCCCAATGCAGCAGTTGAAGAATTATTACACCAAGAAATAGTTTAGATATATAATTAAATTTAAAATGTGTATATTGGATTATTTCTCCAACAGAAAGCTATAATGTAATAATATTAGGCTTCTTGATTTACCTTTTCCGATGGAGGTTGCTTATCATGCTGGCTATTTTAATTTTTGAGGTTACTGCTTTGAATAGTTCGTCAGCTGACATTCCAAATCGCTTGCACAGATTGCGAAGCCATGATCACTTGCAATAACTCATATTATTTTGTTGTTGCTTGTAATATTTATGGCCTCAATTTTTGAGTTTTCTTTTTTGAATGGTATGTAGTATTTCCATTTCTTTAGTAATTCAATGTAATACTTTAGTATCACTTACTCTGGCAGTCCATGGTATGCACAATATCCTTCTAGAGATTCGCATTTCATGGAGCTTGAACGCGGCGCGATGCAACAATGAATTTAATTAATTAACTAATAGATCGTGAAAAACCAATAATAAAATACACAAAAATAATAAATTACCTTGACTTACCAATTTGATGATAACAGCAGGAGCGGGATGGACGGAGTTATAGCAATTTTAAGAAATATCGACTGCTGTTTCAGACAGGAAAAATGGTTGCCTAGCGCGGGATTACACGTTAAAGCGTCGTGTTCTTTCAAGAATTTGAGCAACATTTTACGTTTTCCGGAAGGAACTAGATAGAAGGGATGGTTACAAATTCAAAAAAACAAATTTGAAAAATAGCGGACTACATCACTGTTGATCCCTCTACCAGTGATAATTTTAACTGACGAGGTTGCCATTATTTGCAAATGAGGAGATAATTACTAAATTATAAGATAATAACTACACTAAAGCTATACTAACCTAACATGCCACCCACCAAAATACAAAACCTTTTAAGCAATTATTGGTTTGGTAGAGGACACAATTTTACAAGGGGACGCTTTAATGTACCCTGTATAGTCTTAATTGTGGCAACGCGAGAAATACTTTGTGCGTCTGGATGCAGCTGGATAACCCGACCAAGCGCCAACGCAATGGGAGAGATAAATCATCCTTGATTAACACCAAGAATCCAGGCTGGAGTTGGGTAGACCCTGATGTCCATTTGGCCCGTTATTGAAAAGTATGAAAGTACTCGTGGTGTCATCTTTTCCAAACATTTTGGTGCATATTTTGTAGCAACTGCCAGCCAGTAACTCTATTAGAGTTTATTTCAGTATAATTCGAATCAGGGATACATGTCAGAGGCGCTAATGTTAAATAGTGGCCTGGAGTTAATACTTCCCGGTCATTAGGGTCGCAACGTAAGGGGCATAGTGGGCGTGAGTTTAATATGGCTTCGATTTGCGCGAGAATCGTCGAAAACTCTTCAAATGTGAGGATCTGCTACCCAATTACACGCATTAGGTGTGTTTTACAGATTTTATTCCCACTTCCCAGATATCTCCAAAATGTGGAACGGAAGAGGGATTAAATTTCCAGGTTATACCTTTCCGGTCGATAGATCGAGAGGGTACGTGCGGGTTCAAATAAATCGTCAACATGTGCCGCAAAAACACTAATGTTTTACCTTCCATATTCACTGCATCATGGACTTAAAATAATAATAATAATGGCCATTTATTGATGGATAGTATTACAAGTAATATTCAAAATTAAAAAAAAATATATAGTAAAGAAAACCATCAAAAGGGCGAAGTTCAGTTCTCCAATTGATAGGGTTATCAATCGGAGCCTGCTCTAACACTTAACCCTTTTAAATTAAAATTAACTTAAGTATAGACCATGGCGCCCAGAGTATAATGTTTTAAACTAATTTTTGATTGTGCATTCGAAAAAAAAATTCTTATCATATGCTGTGTAAAGAAATACATTTATAAAAAAGAAAAATTATTTTTGACCTGTAAGCAAAATGTGAGTTAGCGTGCGTCTGAAAGAATTTATAGAAAGAGATTTTAAAGAATCAGGTAGTGAATTATACAGACTACTAATAGTGTAAGAAAATGATCTTTTAAATAATTGCGACTTGTGGACTGGAGGTGTGATAAGGTTTTTTCTTCTAATATTTACATTATGCATGTTATATCTAAATTTAATTTTATTGAAAAGATAAGCCGGTTGAAAAGTTGTAATAATTTTATGAAATAAAACTGAGGTATGTAACCTTCTTCTATTAATCATATTTAACCAATTAGTATCAATAAGTTTATGTTGAATATGTTCTGATTTTTTGATACCGTATATCAATCTCAGACAGGAGAACTATCGAGACAAGGACCGTAAACCACATCACAGAAATTAAAGTGAGACAACACCAAAGATTCGCACAACAGTATTTTAAGTTGTTTATTTAGACAGAATCTACTATTAAAAATAAGCTTAAGGTTGATATATGCTTTACGTAAAGCATAAGATACATGTTGTGAAAATCTAAGGCTCTCATCAATGATTAATCCCAGATTCTTAGCACTTTCCCTTACGGGCAGAATTTTGTCTCCAACTTTAACCGCGAGGCTGTTTTTAATTGCATTTCTAGCTTTGTCTTTGCCAAACACCATAATCAAAGATTTGTCAGCATTAAGTTTAAGGCAATGTTGTTCAGAAATTTTCACTAACTTAGCGATATCTGTGTTAATTAAATGATTAGCTAAAACAACGTCTTCCGGGTCAAAGTCAATATGTAACTGAGTATCATCAGCATTAGAGATGGGCGCGTGAGTGAATTTTCGCTCACGTCACGCACGTTTCACGCTTGCTTTAAACAGTCACGTTCACGCACGTTTCACGCTTGCTTTAAAGAGTCACGTTCACGCACGTTCACGCTCACGTTCACTCACGTTCACGGCGTGACACGCTACTCACGACGTGACACGGAGCTTTTATTTCAAAATTTAAATTCAGATAGAACAGAATGTTCAAATTTAAAACCAATGAAAAAACCCTAAAGAGAACTAAAAATATGTTTGCACCTGTCATAATTTACGTGATATGTTGCAATCAGAATAGTTGACATAAAAGAAAAAAATGAAAATTGACTACATTAACTTCGACAATGGATAAATACTGATTTCTCGCAAATATATTTCTTGCAGCTGTCTTCAAAGACATTACTTTTAATACTAAAAGCTGTCATTGGAATTGACGTTTCCCTTATTGGTATGAGTACAGAAGGTATATGTTGCTAGGCAACACTTTTAATTCGTTGGTTTGAAAGTACTTTTACGTACAAGGATCAACATTTTCAGCGTTAGAGCGAGTATACAAAAAAACATTACTTTTATTAGAATAAGTTCATCTACACAAGTACACAATAAATTGCTTTAAAAATATCATCTACACATCTACACAATACATTTTTGGTTTAATACTAAAACGTAATTAACAGTTTCAGCGTTAGCCGAGTATAAAAAACAAACCATTACTTTTATTAGAATAATAAGTTCATCTACACATCTACACATTAAAATGTTGATTTAAAAGTAATATGTAATCAACATTTTCAGCGGTACGTCGAATTCTGCGCTCTTCTAACATTCGCCCAGCTGTAGAAAATACTCTTTGGCTTGTAGCGGAACTTGCCGGTATGTGTAAAATTTCTCAAGTGTTTTTAACAGTGGCGTATTTACACTGTTTTTCCAAAATCCTAAAATGTCAACCGAATTTTAATTTAACATACTAATTTAGTTTTGTTTCGACATCATCCTAATTACATGTGTCATCGTCAGAGCTATCTCTAAGTGTATAAAGATAAGAATCTGATGCTGATGTACCAGTTTCGAGTCGTTTGCTATGTATTTCATCATTATCATCTATAGTTTTATTTGCATTATAATCTTCTCTTTTATGTGAAGGTATGAACTTTAAGGATTTATAATTAGGGTCCAAAAATAAAGCCACATAATGTAACTTGTTTGGCACAATTTGTGATTTAATGAATTTAAAAGTTGCTGCACCCTGCAGTTTTTTATTCGTTACTAAATATTTAACGTGAAATTAACGTGAAACGTGAATCACGCCTTGGAATTTTTCACTCACGTTCACTCACGTTCACGTCACGATTTTCAAATATTAGTCACGTTCACGACGTGACACGCCGTGACACGACGTGACACGACTCTTTTCACGTCACGCGCCCATCCCTAATCAGCATACAGATGATACCTACAAAACTGAACATAAGTTTTGAAATTGCAGGTGTACAGTGAATATAATAGAGGCCCGAGAATAGAACCTTGTGGTACGCCCGCAAGGACTGGCAGAGGTGTAGATGAATGTTCTCTGAGTATAACTTTCTGGCTACGATTAGTAAGATAGGATTGCATAAGTTCCAAAGCATTGACATCAAGCCAACAAAACGTAAAATACTTAATAAAATCTTATGAGATATAGTATCAAATGCTTTAGAATAGTCTAGCATTGTCACTACAGATATTCTATTTTTATCAGTGGCTGAGAGAACATCATCAGTAATATTTAACAGACTAGTGGCACAGCTAAAACCTTTTCGGAACCCCGACTGCGTTTCTGGTAAGACGTCGTGTAAAGTAATGTGAGATACTATTTGTTCTGCCATAATTTTTTCCAAGACCTTTGACATTATCGGCAAGATACTAATCGGTCGCAAATCATTAAGGGTAGTGGGAGTTCCAGATTTAGGTAAAGGAGTAACATTAGCAAGTTTCCAACCATCTGGAAAAATGCAGTGCAATAAACAGCTGTTAATCAGATGAGTGACATATGGTGATATATGTGGGTAACATAATTTTAGCATGGTTACACTTATTCCGTCAGAACCTACAGAATTGGTTTTGATACTAAATAATATTTTATTTATGTGATCTTCTGAAGATAGCGTAAAATTAAAGAATGATTCAAAGTTATTAATTAGGTTATTGTTATAAAAGTGTTCCAATCCCGAGTTGCCTATGACGGAAGATTTTCCCGCCGCCAAGAAGGTTTCATTAATTTTTTCTACATCACAAAGTTCTGAAGGAATATTGTTTCGTGTAACCTTGCTACGTATGTCTAAAGTCCTTACTGCCCTCCACATAGTTTGAGCGTTAATACGTGCTTGAAATTCAAGATAAGCCTTTTTTTCTTTCCTAATTGCAAATGTGGTATAATTTCGCAAAGACTTATAATATTCCCAGGCTCCCTTAGTTTTTATTCGTTTAAAGCGCTGAAAAGCTTTATCTCTAAGAGACATCATTAACTTAATATTGGTTGTTATCCACGGTGTTTTAGGCTTAGTAATCTTTATAGTTTTTATAGGAGCATGAGTATTAAATAAATCTAAGATATTACTGGTAAAAAAATTTACTTTGTCGTTAATGTCCTCAATGTTAACTATAGTTCCCCAATCTATTAATTTTAAGTCACTACCAAAAGCCAGTTCATCAAAAGATCTGAAGTCTCTAAACGTGTAGTAATGTGGATCAGCACTCAAACCAACACTTATAGGATAATGACAAAAAACTAATGAATGATCAGAAATGTGATCCATATTTTCAACTCCAGAACATCCAATCCAACTATAATAAAATCTATTAATGTGGCAGTAGTAGCTGTAACACGCGTAGGCTCCTTTATTAGTTGTTTTAGCCCCATGGCCTCTAAAGCAGAATAAAACTGTACACATGCAACTCCTTCCGTATTGAAAAGATTAATATTAAAATCTCCTCCGCAGACAATCTCATTACATAAAGGAAAGACAAACGACAATGAGTCCTGGAACCCATCTAAAAATTCAGAAAATGCAAACTCCTGCCTTCTGTATATAGTGCCAAGAGCTACTACATGCTCAGATAGTTTAATACTAACCCAAATTTGCTCTATAGCTAGACACGCATTTTGTAATTTTAGAATAGAGAAGGAAAGATTATTTTTAATGTACATACCGACACCTCCACCCCACGTTTGTGTCACTCTATCATTTCGTACAAAGTTGTAGCCCAGTATGTTTACCGCTTTATTTGGAATATTAGAAGAAAGCATCGTTTCAGACACACCCATAACATCATAATCTTCATCAAGTAGCTGCTTTTTAACATCTGAGTAGTGAGTTAGGAGAGATCTTACATTTAAATCTGCTATTTTAATAACATCGGCCATCTAAAAATAAAAACAAATAAAAAATCGAAAAGAGCAAATCTGCAACATAGTAAAAAATAATAACATATGATTGAATTTAAAATAACGCAAATGTAATCTATTTATACAGAAGATAAAATTAATGTACATCAGGGAAATCAGAAACTGAGTTAATTACAAATACTTGGCTCTTGTCCGACTTGCGCATCATAATTTTGCCATTTTTAATCCATAAGTATTTTATCTTATTAGATTTCAGAAACTCACGACATTGGGCAACCAGTTTCCTATTAGCAGGTGATAACGATGCACTTATATAGATCGGTACTGGTGTTGTAACAGATGCATCCAAATCCCTTGTAGAGAAGTCTCGCTTGACTTTTCTTGCCTGAATTAGTTCTTCCTTATGAATACGACTAATAAATTTAATAATTATAGGTCGCGGTTCTTGCGGTTTGTTTGGATTGGTTCCAAGCCTATGGCACGCATCGATCATGTTACTAACAATGTTAAAGTTAAGTGCTCTACCAACAGAGCACACAGTAGCGATGGCATTTTCATCCCTTGGTTCAGGAACGCCACGAATTTCCACTGAGTTAAGGCGACTATATTGCTCCAGTTGATTTAGCCGGTTTTTGATATCAGAGTTCTCACGAATTAAAGAAGCATTTTCGTTCCTTAATTTATCAATTTGATCGGAGCACTCATTTATTTGAAGATCTTTTTCATTAATTAATTTTTTGAGGTCCTCAAGTTGATCATTAAAGAAATCAAAGGATTTCTGAAATGCATGATGCTATGACTTTCAACTTCAATGTTGGATGCATATTTTTTCGTTAGCTGCTTAATATGAACGGCGAATTCATCACGAATAGCAAAGTGGTGAAAATTAACGACTTAGCTGATAAACTCCGAACTTGTAACACTAGTGGAAACCGAAAGAACAAGACTTGGTCTGGAATTAGACACTTCAAAGACGAAGATAATGATAATCCACAAGGTAGAACAATAACAGGTCTGAACTTGCAGGACTACATTGCTTTGAAGTTGTGAATTACAGATGCCAGCTAGCTCAGGTTGCGATGAGAAACCCACACGTATTATACTTAACAACAGATTGGTGCATTGCCTTTTTTCTTGCTTCTCATGAAGCAGAACGGGAGGAGAAGTGTAGTCGCAAAGTAGATGTACTGCTGATACAAAATGTTTCATATACCATGAAAAGTGCATCGATATTACGTGAGCTTCATGTCCGTCAAATATTCTTGGCAACCATTCAGAGTGGCACGCTTAAATTTTCTAGAAATCTTGTGAGACGAAAAGAAGGTATTGAGAAGCCCATAATGCGCGGAAAAGTTAAAGGTGGGAGGCCCAGAAGACGCTTACCATCCCGGTGAATTGATCAGATGGTTCAAATAACTAAAAAAACATTTAATTCCACAAACTAATAAACGAGGTGTAGAACAGAGAAAGAAGCATTGAAAAGAACAATGGACGACGTCCACGCAATAGTGATTACCACATTCCCGCTGGGGAGTCAGAACTGAGAAGAGATTTTAATGTGTATTCATGTCTAAATGAATTTTTGTAATTTTGGTTGTATCTTCTCTCCAATGTACTGAACTTGTATCTATTTATACTCCACTCGCTTTCCCATTCGTGTGTGTGTGTGTACAATATTGATAATAATTGTCACGTCACACTAATATACCTACTTGAACTTATCTACTTTGTTATGAGTACTTTGTTACGCTCATTTTGACATTTTCCTACTTGTTAATTGAAATAATTAGTCAGATTTGGCAATTTACTTTTATTCTCTAAATATACAGTACTTTATCCATAGTTAGGCAACCCAAATACCTTCAGCCTCAATTTTGAATTAAAAGGAACACTTTGTTATCAGTTCTGCACATACACTCTGCACCTATAGTTTTTCTTCCTTTTTTCGAATTTGACTTTGACATTGATAACCTGAGATCGTGAACTGCTCTGGCGAATTTGCATTCCATTCTTTTCCATTGCTTCGATCGTTGAAGTTAGTGCCCTGGGAACCTTTTGCTCCTCTGGCTTTGGTTATAGCCGTCCTCGTCGTTTTGAGGGATTTTTGGAGGCAAGGCGCCCCTTTGGAACGTTCTGGAAGCCTTTGGGAGTTGCTGCCAGCGTTCGTTCGCTTTTGTTGCGGTTTTGAAATGGGCTCTTCTCGATCGAATGGAGCGTTAGGCTGTTCGTCACCATTCGCAGGTTTGTTACGATTTCTTTTCTTCAGCGTGGTTGCTTATCTGGAAATTTGTAATTTATAGCCAACTATTCTATGCCAAGAAAATGAGTTAACTATTCTATGCCAAGAAAATGAGTTAACTATTCTATGCCAAGAAAATGCGTTAACTATTCTACGCCAAGGAAATGCGTTAATTAGTTATACGCCATGGAAATGCGTTTTTAAACGCCATGGAATTGAGTTTTATTACCTGGATTGGTCCTGTTCGTCGTCGTGCATTTGGTTTTGCCTGGATCATGCGGTGCTCCGCGTGCCAGCTGGCCGCCCGCCCCTGCGGCCTGGATTTGCAGTCGCTCCCTCTGCGAACGCTGCCCAACGCACCTGGACTCTCTCATCTTCTCCAGTGGCTCGGCTCCCACGTGCCGTATGAATCTGAGGTTCTGTAATGCTATGATTTGTATCGTTTGTTTATTTGAATTGTTTAGTGTGACCTTTGAATTGCTACCTATATTAGTATTTTGCGCACATGCGTTTTTGGTGTCTATTTGAGCTGAGATATTGGATTAATTAGTTTACTTACCTCTGTGCATTGCAGCCTTGTGTAATTTTGTTATGATTTGATTTGGGGTCTGCTCTTGCAGCCACTGTAATGCTTTTAACGTTGTACATTGCATTAACCTAGTTAGTTATTCAGGTTCACTTTTTAATATGTCAAACTTTTGTGGTGGCGAAAGTGCAGCCAACGGGATTTTTGTTGGAATTATTTAGCTTCCCGTTTTGATTTCTGATAGTTTAGATTAGGGTTTAGAATTCTCGCAAGCAGTTTTAGAACGTCAGGTATTGCCGTATGACTTTCCTTTAGGAGCTAGCAACCCCTGTGAGATCTCATAACGTGCTGGAACCGCCCTATCTAAATTTTGTGCTACTTAAAGATAATTTTTTTTTTAGGCCAACCTTCGGGGTTTAATGTTGGCATTGCCTATTTTGCTTGCGTTATTCGCACCCTTGATTTTCGTACTCCGCTTCACGGGGATTTGTTGCTTATTTTATTTTAAAGCTTTTTTTTTATACCATTTCGGTAGGTTAATGTAGTCATGCTTCGTGTCGTAGCGATTCCCGCTTCACGGTGAACGCCACTGGTTGATTATTTAGTTATGCTTTGCCTATTTTTGTTTGATATAAGTTTCGAGGTATCTTACGCCCTTCAGGCTGTTTTAGTTGTTACGCCCTTCAGGCTGATTTAGCTTTATGACACCTTGAGCTCGTTTTTAGGTCAATTGTGTTGTGCGCTCGTAGCTTTAGATGGAGTATTATTTTTGGTCGACTGTGATATTTTTTTGTTGTTGTTATTTCTGTGTATTTGCGGTGATACATTTTGACTGTTTGTGGATTTGCTGTTTTATGTATTTGTGGTGTGTGAATATTTTCTGGCACTATAGTACCCACCAGGTTATTGTAATAAAGCTGTGATATATATTCATTGGTTGTTGATTTGTTTATTTTTGACTTGCTGGTTTTTATCTTCGACCTTGTGTAAGGTCCGGCACAAGGAATTGGATCTGAGTCTAGGACCTGGCGCCCATTCTCTTCGTATTTCGTATAGTGTTCTTTTCAGCATAGTTGGAACCCTGCGACCCTCGCGGCGAGCTAGCCCATTTAGGCCGATAGTTACCAGCCGGCAAAATACCAAATATAACTTTCGCCAAAAGGTAAGGCCGACCGTCTATCTTCCCTGACAAGAAGATTTTGACGCCCAACGTCTGGGGCTCGATAGGGCTCTTGTAGTACCCTGTCTACGTTGTGGTTAGGTGGTACTATAGTGCATTGTTAGTAGGTTTGGATGTATTGATTTTGGGTGTTGTTTTATGATTGACTTCTAGGTATGGATTGGTTATTGGTGTGCTTCGATGAGTGAATCTTTTTGATGATTTGGATTTGTATTAGCTGCATGTTTTATTGAGTATTTGTTGACTTAGTTTGCTTGTGTTTTCTTTGTGTAGTTTGTTTTCTTGTCTTTTCCTTTGGAATGATGTTTAGGATTTTGGAGTGTGATTGGTGTGTTTGAGGAGTCCACTTTTGTGGATTTTTAGGCTCTTCAAACCATCTTTCTAGTGTGGATTGGTTTAGCTCTTCTTTGATTGGTTCTTCTCTTTATTCTTCGGATTGTTTGCTAGTTGTTCGGTGGCGATGCGTTTTGGGAGATTTGCTGCGGCACATTTGGATAATCTCCCGAACCTCTTTGGATTGTTTTAGAGTAGTTCTTCTTTGATTGGTTTTCTTCTTTGTGTGGATTGATGATAGGTTAGTTATTCGGTGGCGATGTGTCTGGGAGATTTGCTTCGGCGATTTGGATAATCTCTCCAGCCATCTTTGGGATAGATTGGTATAGTGATTGATTGCTGGACTTCATTTCTTTTAGGATTTCTTTTGTCCGCTTTCTTGGTGAGGTTTGAGCCAGCTTGGTGGATGCTTGTAGGGTGCTCTTTGGATATTTTGGGATTTTTGAGGTATAGCTGATGATGCCTATTGCCGTCAGTTATACGTTTTGGTGTGTTTGGTCGATTGTTGTTAGGGTATCCTTTCGCTTAGGCGGATTTCGGTCCTCAAGTGAAACTCGCTCCTTGCCTTGGGCACGCTTTATGACTGAGAACGGTTTCTTTTGCCCTCTTTTAGGGCCTCAGCGTTGTCTGGATTCGTGGAACCCGACTCTTTTGTTGAGCTTCTGTCCTTTTTGGTTGTGCGTTTGTGTGTGCCTGGTGATTGAGGACGGTTTCGTTCGCTCTTCTAGGGCATCGACTTTGTCGGATTTATTGGGACCTGAATCTTTCTCCAAGGCATTATGCTCTCGCTAACCTTCGTCGTCTCTTGTTTGTGTGGTCTCGTCCGCGTCTTTTTGGGTAGGATGGCTGGGTGACGTCGGTCGGTTTACTAGGTTTCAATTCCTCTTTTCTTTTTCTAGAATTGGAATCCTGACATTAACAACTAGTCCCTTCTTTTCTCTCATCTTTCTTCTTCTCTGTTGTTTTTTTTGTTCATTGGAAAGGGATGTTCCCTCATATAGTTGTGTTCGTCTTCTTTGATATTTTGAATTTTTGGATATTTTGCTCTGTCTTTGGTAATTTGGAGATAGTTTCAGTGTTGTAGGTCGATCCTGGGCCTAAGCACTTATCCCTAGCTGTGGTTAGTTTTCCTTTCCCTCCCTTCTTCTGTGTCGTTCGCTTTCCTGTCTCCCACTCCGAATTTTTCTGAGGTGTTTGCGTTTTAGGTGGATTATCGTTGCAATCTGACGTAACCTTCCCTTCCACCGGCGCAGCTCACGTCATCTTGCAGCGACGGAAGAGGTTGGTGTCTCGTTGTCTTCGATGGTGTGCTTGGACTCTTACATCCTCTCTTCTTAGCTAACTTTAAGTCCTCTGTTTCATTTCCCTGTATTTTCTCTTGGCAGGCATCGTTTTTTTTAGACGTTTTGTTTGGATGGTCGTTGTATGGTCAGGTAAATCCGAAGGGATTTACCCTCCCTTTTGTGGGGGGAGAATTTGTTACGCTCATTTTGACATTTTCCTACTTGTTAATTGAAATAATTAGTCAGATTTGGCAATTTACTTTTATTCTCTAAATATACAGTACTTTATCCATAGTTAGGCAACCCAAATACCTTCAGCCTCAATTTTGAATTAAAAGGAACACTTTGTTATCAGTTCTGCACATACACTCTGCACCTATAGTTTTTCTTCCTTTTTTCGAATTTGACTTTGACATTGATAACCTGAGATCGTGAACTGCTCTGGCGAATTTGCATTCCATTCTTTTCCATTGCTTCGATCGTTGAAGTTAGTGCCCTGGGAACCTTTTGCTCCTCTGGCTTTGGTTATAGCCGTCCTCGTCGTTTTGAGGGATTTTTGGAGGCAAGGCGCCCCTTTGGAACGTTCTGGAAGCCTTTGGGAGTTGCTGCCAGCGTTCGTTCGCTTTTGTTGCGGTTTTGAAATGGGCTCTTCTCGATCGAATGGAGCGTTAGGCTGTTCGTCACCATTCGCAGGTTTGTTACGATTTCTTTTCTTCAGCGTGGTTGCTTATCTGGAAATTTGTAATTTATAGCCAACTATTCTATGCCAAGAAAATGAGTTAACTATTCTATGCCAAGAAAATGAGTTAACTATTCTATGCCAAGAAAATGCGTTAACTATTCTACGCCAAGGAAATGCGTTAATTAGTTATACGCCATGGAAATGCGTTTTTAAACGCCATGGAATTGAGTTTTATTACCTGGATTGGTCCTGTTCGTCGTCGTGCATTTGGTTTTGCCTGGATCATGCGGTGCTCCGCGTGCCAGCTGGCCGCCCGCCCCTGCGGCCTGGATTTGCAGTCGCTCCCTCTGCGAACGCTGCCCAACGCACCTGGACTCTCTCATCTTCTCCAGTGGCTCGGCTCCCACGTGCCGTATGAATCTGAGGTTCTGTAATGCTATGATTTGTATCGTTTGTTTATTTGAATTGTTTAGTGTGACCTTTGAATTGCTACCTATATTAGTATTTTGCGCACATGCGTTTTTGGTGTCTATTTGAGCTGAGATATTGGATTAATTAGTTTACTTACCTCTGTGCATTGCAGCCTTGTGTAATTTTGTTATGATTTGATTTGGGGTCTGCTCTTGCAGCCACTGTAATGCTTTTAACGTTGTACATTGCATTAACCTAGTTAGTTATTCAGGTTCACTTTTTAATATGTCAAACTTTTGTGGTGGCGAAAGTGCAGCCAACGGGATTTTTGTTGGAATTATTTAGCTTCCCGTTTTGATTTCTGATAGTTTAGATTAGGGTTTAGAATTCTCGCAAGCAGTTTTAGAACGTCAGGTATTGCCGTATGACTTTCCTTTAGGAGCTAGCAACCCCTGTGAGATCTCATAACGTGCTGGAACCGCCCTATCTAAATTTTGTGCTACTTAAAGATAATTTTTTTTTTTGGCCAACCTTCGGGGTTTAATGTTGGCATTGCCTATTTTGCTTGCGTTATTCGCACCCTTGATTTTCGTACTCCGCTTCACGGGGATTTGTTGCTTATTTTATTTTAAAGCTTTTTTTTTATACCATTTCGGTAGGTTAATGTAGTCATGCTTCGTGTCGTAGCGATTCCCGCTTCACGGTGAACGCCACTGGTTGATTATTTAGTTATGCTTTGCCTATTTTTGTTTGATATAAGTTTCGAGGTATCTTACGCCCTTCAGGCTGTTTTAGTTGTTACGCCCTTCAGGCTGATTTAGCTTTATGACACCTTGAGCTCGTTTTTAGGTCAATTGTGTTGTGCGCTCGTAGCTTTAGATGGAGTATTATTTTTGGTCGACTGTGATATTTTTTTGTTGTTGTTATTTCTGTGTATTTGCGGTGATACATTTTGACTGTTTGTGGATTTGCTGTTTTATGTATTTGTGGTGTGTGAATATTTTCTGGCACTATAGTACCCACCAGGTTATTGTAATAAAGCTGTGATATATATTCATTGGTTGTTGATTTGTTTATTTTTGACTTGCTGGTTTTTATCTTCGACCTTGTGTAAGGTCCGGCACAAGGAATTGGATCTGAGTCTAGGACCTGGCGCCCATTCTCTTCGTATTTCGTATAGTGTTCTTTTCAGCATAGTTGGAACCCTGCGACCCTCGCGGCGAGCTAGCCCATTTAGGCCGATAGTTACCAGCCGGCAAAATACCAAATATAACTTTCGCCAAAAGGTAAGGCCGACCGTCTATCTTCCCTGACAACTTT
>CALNHX010004535.1:0-63720 GCA_940337035.1 Agriotes lineatus | reverse complement strand
TGAAGCATTGATTAAAGAAGTATAAAGATATGCAACACAACGTTAAAATCTGTACTGCATCTCCTTGCTACCCGCGGCCCCCGCATCGAGCAACTGATTCACAATATCGTGGCGCCGCCGCCGTTTTAGCGCGAAATATCTCAACTTCCTTTTTTTGGCCACGGTGTGTTATCTTTTGTTTAGTTGCACTTTGTGTTATCAGTTAGGCAGTGAACATATATAAACCAATAACAAAGATTACGACGCTAAGCCATTTATAAATGTAACTTTCAATGCTTTGAACGTTCTTTAATAATACGGCACGCGTTGCCAACGATACATATGTTAATATCTATTTGTTTCGTAGGTATTTGTATTTTAACGGCGAAATATGGGAAAACTAGATTCACTATCAATTTCCAAAATATTTGGTTTCCCCTGTTCATTTACTTGAGTTCGTATTTTTATTGGAAAAACCCAGGTTAATCGTTCACAATACGAATATTTAGAAAGTAATTTCTCCAATAGTATAAAAACGCCAAAGTTTAAAAAAGAGACAAGTGTAAACAAATAGGAGAAAAACCCATAATACTTTTTTTTTTATTATTTCGGAAAAAGTTTATAGAAAAGTTCCCCATATGTGAGAAGGTGTGCTTTTTATTTTTTCAATTGTTATTAACAAATAAGTGTTTTTTAATATATTCTTAATTAAAAAAAATATAACTTCGTTATTTATTTAAACCATTGCCTGACATTTGATAACATAAGGTTTTGGGGTTCACAGATTACGAATCTGGCCTCAAAATTGGTCTAAAAACAAAAACGGCGTCTACAAAATGGCGTCAAGGGTCTAATTTTTTATTTTTTTTTTAAATTTTTATTAGATGTGTAGGGGTTTTTGGGGTCGCTGATTACGAATTTGACATTAAAACTCAACTAAAACACAAAATGGCGGATCCAAGATGGCGAAAAAGCGTATTTTTTTTATTCGAACTTTATTTCTTATCTATATAGGGTTTTTTGGGTCGCTGATCTCAAATTGTATGTTAAAAATTATCAAAAATTAAAAATAGCGTCTTTAAAGCGGCAAAATAGCTTTATTTCTGAATTACTCAGTAATTATAAATATAGCATTAAAAGGTTAATTTTTATTCTGTACGATTATTATTATTATTATTTAATAAACATTATATACAAATAAAATTCTAAATTGTTAAATTAACTCAAATTTAAATAGATTAAATAGATTTAAATATAACATACGAATACATACGTTTAAATTCCAACGCCTAAAAATGTGTTTTCTACAACCTCTTTGTAGAATTTCCAAAAGATATTACTGAATTAATAGATTTTTCTGTTTGTGACGGACGGAGGAATGTTATTACATAAAAACAAATGGCAACTTGTTCAACAGTATGGTGCAATTTTAGATAAATTAATTTTATTGTACGTAATTATCGAAAAAGCGAGTGTTTTTGTCGATTATCAGAAACATAGAATAAAATGTGCTGAAAGAGACCGACGTCTAATAACGAAAACTGCACCAGATATTCGATTTGAAAGGGACAGGTTTTTAAAGTTGTATCAAGAAAAACTTCTGGCAAATGTCTTTCATGTCGTTTTATTGATTTTTCAAAAGAAACTTTAGCTGCAAATAATATCCCTGCTCTCAAGCTGAAAGTGATGCTGATCGGTTAATAGTTACAACAACTCTCAATGCATCAAATAAAAACATAGTCGTAGTATCAGAGAATATAGACATATTACTTTACTACAGCTTTAGTTTCTCCTGATAAAGATATATATATTTTAAACCTGCCAAAAATTAAAAAAATAAAAAACTATCTTCTTCTAAAAGCCTGCAATTTGCGCATCCCAATTTAATCGAACAGAACACAAAAAACATTTCTTTGATATGCAAACCAGTAAAAACTGCATAGTTACTGATAAAACCTTTAGTTCACATATGATCAGCAACGTACCTTATCAATTGAGGTAGGTAAGTTATTAAACCGCATGTTTTTTGCGCAAAAACTTTGCAGTTTTATAATATACCTTGTGTCATTTACCTTTAACGTAGATTTGCTTACCAAGCGGCTTGTCAAATTTAGGGGAGATAAATGATTGAAAAAATATGCGATTAAATGAAAAACGATAAATAGAAAAGTTGTTGAAATTGGTGAGCTCAATCATTGGTTAAAATATTTGCACTCATTTTCATAACACCCTGTATGTAGTACTTATATAAATAATATTTTGAAGCATAAAAACTTTAAGCTGTTACATATGTTTTTTAAATTTCCTGGTTTGCTGTAATATTCTTGTAGCTGTTTAAACATTTGAGCGAAATGCAAAATAGCTATTTTTGTATTAAGGGCGTGAAGGAGGCGATTTTGGCCCGCGACGGAATTATAAGCCAGAGGCCCGAAGGGCCGAAGGATTATAAAACGCCAAAGGGCCAAAATCGCCGTTCACGCCCGAAATGCAAACAAGATTTTTTGTAAAATCCACCATAAAGCTTTGAAAAATAAATAGCACGATTCGTTCTCAAAAATCAAATTGTTGTTGGTTGCCAATGTGATGCTGGTTTTTTAGGCCTTAGGGCGCAAAAGGCATTATTTACGCCCGCAAACTATTTTTAGGCCTTAGGGCGCAAAAGGCACTATTTACGCCCGCAAATTAATGCATAAATGACCTTATTTTAATACGATTTTACAAAAACACATTTTATTTTAATTTTGTAATGAAACAACACAGATTTTAAAAACTAAAATTGTATTCTTCTTTAAATTTGTTACAAAGGAAAAAGCAAACCAAACAATAAACAAATAAAACATTCAATCATCCAAAAATTAAATAGGTTTTTTTCTGGAGTTGGCTGCTGCAAATTCTTTTATAATATTGCCAAAATGAATTTTATGGAGGATCTCTTGCTCTATAGCTAAGATTGCCAAACCAGATAATCTTTCTTGTAACATGGTAGACCGCAAATACTTTTTTTTATTACTTATTTTGAGAAGGATCTCTCACCAGAAGCTACAGACACAGGTAAAGTAAGCAATATTCTTAATGTAATGGTAATATTTGGCAGATATGAGGTTAGATTGTTTTCAAATATATATTGTAGAAGTCGAAAGGATTTGACGCTTCAGGTAATGGAAACAACCTTAGGGCTTTAATCTCGTTAAATAAATCATTTTCTTCTACTTCAGTCTCCTTCTTTTTCTGATTAGTTAGCTTTTGTTGTAGAGCACGACAGCTTTTTAAAAGATCCTCTTCATTTAATTTAAAAATATCACTAAAAAAACAAAAACGTTCTCATAATCAGATATAATTTCAAATCTACTATTTAAAGAACTTAGTGTTTGATCAATTATTTTTAAAAAATAAATTTATTTTAAGCGTGGTTTTTGGATCTTGAGGTGTCTCATACCTCTGTTCATAATCGAACAATTTTGATTTCGTCTAACAGTATTTAACGGAGGAAAACCTTGCTCTATGTCAAGAGCGGCTGCTAGTTTTCCAGCTTGAGCAAGTTATTCCTCGAAAAGATTATCATAATTTTTATTCAGGGTATTGCATATTGCGCACAGAATTAACTAACCAATCGATTTTATTATATTTAATAATTAAAGCTAAAGGACTAGCTATTAGATTACAAAAATATAATGTTTTCTGTCACAATAGGAATAGGTCATTATGTCAACGAACATTATATTATGAATTGAGATAAAAAAAAATAATTTCTTTAGTGCCTTAGTGCTTTGTTCATTGGAATCGTTTGAAATTGTTGAAAAATTAGTAGCAGTTTATTTATCTAGAACGAAAAGTGGCATTTTAAAGACCAGAAAATTGGAATTACTTGCGAGGACCTTTAAAAACACTTTTCGTTCGTGGTGAATACAACGGTAGTAGAATAGGTACAGCTATCCCCTCCACTTTTTATTCGATTAAGCCACGCCCCCTTAATTCGCGGTTTAATTCGCGGATTTCGCGGTTTGATCTAATTAATTTCGCGGTTTGATCTAATTAATTTCGCGGTTTGATCTAATTAATCACATATGAAGTTTGATATGTAATTTACATATGTGCTACTGATTAAATTACGCATTAGATTTTTTAATTTGCTTCTGGAATTACGCGTCGGACTTCGGCGGCCATCTTGGATTTCTGGCGGGAATATTTGAAATTTGAATCTTTTTCCGAATTTTTCTAAGTTCCCATATTTGAATTTGAATTTCGCGGTTTGTCGGCCATCTTGGTGCGCGCGCACTTCTCACGGCGGTTGTTTTTAAATTTGAATTTTCGCGGAAATATTTGAAATTTAAACTGGTGGATCTATTTCGCTCTTCGAAGCTGCTGTCTCTCTCTTGCATTCACTCTCGGAAATATTTAAATTTAAAAAATCTATTTGCGGCGGACCCGAGTGGGAATCGAACCCTAGTTTTCTGGTTAACAGTCTTAGCACCTTACCGCTGCGCTATCGAGGCGACTTGGAAATATAGGATTTGAACAAGACGTCATTTCGCAGCTGTGCCGTCACACCGTTCGAGTTGAAACAAACTATTTTTCAAACATTTATATTATGAGAATAGGGAATGTTTAACATATTGTGTTTACAAGCAGACACAATTTTTAAAAAAAATTATATTTAGCTTTGCTACTAATAATAATTTTATAATTTGCAATATAGTCGTTGTCCCAAGTTTCTGGTTAATTTCCATTCGACCGCGCATAATTTGAAAAGCTATATGAATCTAAATAATTACTTTTATTTTTATATAGCGATACACTCAATCTAGAACTCCCTTCGTTTTTGGTGTTGATGACATCTGCCTTAGAGGCGTTTTTCTAACGGCCCTTTTTTGGAGTCGTTTCCTTATCCTGGTGGATAGAAATAATTATTTTATATAGCGAAATCATAATTACGCGTCGGCTATTTTTAAATTTTAGCGCTAATATATGAGTGACTCGGCATGTCGTTATGTGTAATTAGAAAAACACGTCATAGTCTCGGGGGTCGCTTTCTATTTCGTCATAGCTAGAAATAATTACTTTATTTTTATAATCTGCTCTTTTATAATATCGCTGCGGAACTTACGAGACGTTCTTTATGTTTACTTTAGAAACCCTTAACCCTTTTCATTTAAATCGCGAAATCCGCATAAATATATTACTATAAAAAATCGCGAAAAGTGTTGAGTAAATAAATGCAACGCATTGTAAAGCCGTAAAACTTTTAGTTATTGTACGTTTACAAGATGGGTCTTTTGACAAAGTGGAAGAACCAAACTATGCTATTGTAAATGTACAGATTTTTCACTGTCAATTTGTATATAACAACTTAATGTAAATTGGTATTTGGAACATTTTAACGAAAACAGCGACTTCTTTCGGCATAAACTGTTTCTTCTCACTACGGAACCCTATTTTATAAGTAAACGTCTGAAATTGTGTCATTATATCGATAAAAACTGCATTTTAGTTTAAAAAATTCCAATATAAATGCAAACGGACGAAAATAAAAACGCAATTAACCACAAAGTAACATAATTTTGAATAAAAAAACACAATTTCGTTGGAAAAATGTTCTGTTTCACTTAAAATTTTACAAAAACTGACATCATGTCACTTGAAATTATACAAAAAACGACATTTTTATCCAATAAGCGATAAAAAAATACGCCGTCTCACATAAATTTTAGAAAATCGACAGCATCTCCCATGAAAATTTATAAAAATCGGCATCTTGTCACATTAAATTCTGTAAAAACGACAAAAACAATATTTTTTTCACAACTTTCATTGAAAAATAGTAAAATTTTACGAAAATACGTCTGTGCTGGCGACAAATGAAAATAAATTTGAATAGAAACACGCAAAAATTACGAAAAGACGTATGTGTTGACCCCCCAAAGTAACAAAAATTTGAATACGGAACCCTATTTTATAAGTAAACGTCTGAAATTGTGTCATTATATCGATAAAAACTGAATTTTAGTTTAAAAAATTCCAATATAAATGCAAACGGAGGAAAATAAAAACGCAATTAACCACAAAGTAACATAATTTTGAATAAAAAAAACACAATTTCGTTGGAAAAATGTTCTGTTTCACTTAAAATTTTACAAAAACTGACATCATGTCACTTGAAATTATACAAAAAACGACATTTTTATCCAATAAGCGATAAAAAAAATACGCCGTCTCACATAAATTTTAGAAAATCGACAGCATCTCTCATGAAAATTTATAAAAATCGGCATCTTGTCACATTAAATTCTGTAAAAACGACAAAAACAATATTTTTTTCACAACTTTCATTGAAAAATAGTAAAATTTTACGAAAATACGTCTGTGCTGGCGACAAATGAAAATAAATTTGAATAGAAACACGCAAAAATTACGAAAAGACGTATGTGTTGACCCCCCAAAGTAACAAAAATTTGAATAAAATCACACAATCATACAGCATCTCACATAATTTTTCGCAAATATCGACATCATGTCACATAAATTATACAAAAACTGTCATCACGTCACTTGAAATTATACAAAAAACGATATTTTATTCAACACACGATGAAAATTGAACAAAAATCACGCAATTACAAGCCATCTCACATAAATTTTCACAAAAATCGACATCATGTTACATAAACTATGCATAATTTTGCAAATGTTTTACACTTTTTATAAAATGCATCGCTCAAAATTAAAAGAAATAGCAATTTCGTTGAAAAAATCTACTACCACAATCATTTCGATAAACAAAATTCAAAAACTCTTATACTTTTGACGGAAATATATGTATGTTGACCACAAATTAACATAATTTTTAAATAAAAACGCGCAATTCGTTGAAAAAAATATTCTGACACCACCAAAACACGCAATTTCATTGAAAAATATATATATGTTGTCCACAAATTAACATAAAGTTGAATAAAAACACGTAATTTTGTTGAAAAAATGTTCTGGCCCCTTCATTTCACTTAAAATTTTACAAAACTGCCATCATAACACTTGAAATTATACAAAATATATGTATGTTGATCACAAATTAACATAAACCTGAATAAAACACACAATTTCGTTGAAAAATTTGCAAATGTTTTACACTTTTTTATAAAATGTATCGCACAAAATTAAAAGAAATCACAATTTTCTAAATTATATCACGCTATTATGAAATCGTAGATTGATTTTTTGAAATTTTACACTTTGTAACTGTAAAATAACTACAAATACTAATATTTTAGCTTTAGACTTTGTAATTATTGCAGATTCGAGAAAAAAAACAAAGCAGAGTGGAAATAAAAAACATAAACACTTTGTAATAAACAAATATATTGTTCTTATTTCTTATAATACTTAATAATATAAATATAAATGTACAGCAGAATGTCTTATTTCTAAAAATTCGCTAGCAATTTACAAAACTGTAGTTTGAGGTGCACGACATTTCAAATTAAAAAGACTGCAAGTAATAAAATCAGAAATTCATTGTGTAATTTTAAAGTTTAAGATGCACCCAATCTAGAATTCCCTTCGTTTTTGGTGTTGATGACATCTGCCTTAGAGGCATTTTTCTAACGACCCTTTTTTGGAGGCGTTTCCTTATCGGCGTTCTTCTGACTGAACCTTTTTGATGTGGACTTGGATGAGTAGATGGTGTTTTTAATTTATATTCTAAATCGGACTCGCAGTTATCAGTTTCCATTTCGGTTTTTCCTGTAGTATCAGTCGGGGTTGGCTTCTTTTGCTGTTTAGGTTTAGCTAGCAGCACATTAGCAACGTTAAGGTCTTTGATGTACTCAGCAAACTGTAGGCGTCCGGGTGGATTAATAGTTTTTCGAGGCCGCAGAGTGTCATGAATTAAATCGACTATGTTAGACGCCGGTAAAATTTCACCCTTTATAGTAACGGTGCCCTTGTGATCCCAGCTCACATCGCTTGAGGTACTCAAAATGCGTAGGAAAACTTCAGCTTTTTTCTTAAAAGTTTTGGGAAGTGTAGATAAAATAACGGCATTTGATAGGCTGTCACTGGTTGTTTCAATAGGTATTTTGATTGGCTGCCGCGCCTGGTTTGTGAAATGAAGGAATCGTTGTAAAACCTGATTGTACTGGATCCATTTATCGTGATCAGTTAATTTGGACTTTAAAACTTTTTGCATTTCGTCATCAAGCTGTGATAATATATTTTTCTCCGCATCATCGCCAGACTTAAGACGTTGGACAAATTCCGGCGATACAATCAACATCTTCCGCTCTTTGTCCATTTTAGTCGAAAAGGAGCTCAGTCGTTTGTTCTAGTAGAGCCGTCGTGAATAAACTAGCTTAAAATCAAGACTTTCATAATAAATATATAAAAAAATATGACAGGTACGGGAATCGAACCCGTATTCTCTCTCGAGATCAGAACTTGAATCTGACGCCTTAACCATTCGGCCAACATGCCTCCCTATATAAACGAGCACTCTCTGCATAATTAAGAAAATATATAGTTTAAATAGCCTTCTGCATGCAATTTCAAACAATATTTCATATAAATTAAGCCATGTACAAATTTCTTAATCAGGTTTTGATATATATTTTATCGAAAGATTGGACCCTCAGCTACCGTTTTATTATTTGTCGTGATGCGTCATCGATGAATTTTACAAGAGCCAGCCTGTCTGCGATGTGACGTAGGTAATGTATCCACCCCTTTTTATTTTAAAATTCTATAAAAACAGAGGCCCGACTGATGCCGCACTAACACGTTTTAAACCATTGTACTCTGTTACCTGATGCGGCAGCAGTTTGGACCTCTGATTTTATAGAATTTTAAAATAAAAAGGTATGGAGACATTACCTACGTCACACAGCAGACAGGATGGCTCTTGTAAAATTCATCGATGACGCATCACGACAAATAGTAATAAAACGGTAGCTGAGGGTCCAATCTTTCGATAAAATATATATCAAACCCGATTTAGAAATTTGTACATGGCTTAATTTATATGAAATATTGTTTGAAATTGCATGCAGAAGGCTATTTAAACTATATATTTTCTTAATTATGCAGAGAGTGCTCGTTTATATAGGGAGGCAGGTTGGCCGAATGGTTAAGGCGTCAGATTCAAGTTCTGATCTCGAGAGAGAATACGGGTTCGATTCCCGTACCTGTCATATTTTTTTATATATTTATTATGAAAGTCTTGATTTTAAGCTAGTTTATTCACGACGGCTCTACTAGAACAAACGACTGAGCTCCTTTTCGACTAAAATGGACAAAGAGCGGAAGATGTTGATTGTATCGCCGGAATTTGTCCAACGTCTTAAGTCTGGCGATGATGCGGAGAAAAATATATTATCACAGCTTGATGACGAAATGCAAAAAGTTTTAAAGTCCAAATTAACTGATCACGATAAATGGATCCAGTACAATCAGGTTTTACAACGATTCCTTCATATAGGTAAGAAAGGTGGGCTGCGCTGCTTTCAGATACCGTGTTTCGGCTACTTTTCAAGGTCGTCTATGTAAGCTTGCAGACTTCGGCTATTTCTCTCTACTAAAATTGAATTTCCCATCGCCATATAAAAAGTTAGACGACGTGGGAAGCCGAAGCCTGCAAGCTTACATAGACGACCTTGAAAAGTAGCCGAAACACGGTATCTGAAAGCAGCGCAGCCCACCTTTCTTACCTATATGAAAAGGGTTAAGGGTTTCTAAAGTAAACATAAAGAACGTCTCGTAAGTTCCGCAGCGATATTATAAAAGAGCAGATTATAAAAATAAAGTAATTATTTCTAGCTATGACGAAATAGAAAGCGACCCCCGAGACTATGACGTGTTTTTCTAATTACACATAACGACATGCCGAGTCACTCATATATTAGCGCTAAAATTTAAAAATAGCCGACGCGTAATTATGATTTCGCTATATAAAATAATTATTTCTATTCACCAGGATAAGGAAACGACTCCAAAAAAGGGCCGTTAGAAAAACGCCTCTAAGGCAGATGTCATCAACACCAAAAACGAAGGGAGTTCTAGATTGAGTGTATCGCTATATAAAAATAAAAGTAATTATTTAGATTCATATAGCTTTTCAAATTATGCGCGGTCGAATGGAAATTAACCAGAAACTTGGGACAACGACTATATTGCAAATTATAAAATTATTATTAGTAGCAAAGCTGTTACATATATAATTTTTTTTAAAAATTGTGTCTGCTTGTAAACACAATATGTTAAACATTCCCTATTCTCATAATATAAATGTTTGAAAAATAGTTTGTTTCAACTCGAACGGTGTGACGGCACAGCTGCGAAATGACGTCTTGTTCAAATCCTATATTTCCAAGTCGCCTCGATAGCGCAGCGGTAAGGTGCTAAGACTGTTAACCAGAAAACTAGGGTTCGATTCCCACTCGGGTCCGCCGCAAATAGATTTTTTAAATTTAAATATTTCCGAGAGTGAATGCAAGAGAGAGACAGCAGCTTCGAAGAGCGAAATAGATCCACCAGTTTAAATTTCAAATATTTCCGCGAAAATTCAAATTTAAAAACAACCGCCGTGAGAAGTGCGCGCGCACCAAGATGGCCGACAAACCGCGAAATTCAAATTCAAATATGGGAACTTAGAAAAATTCGGAAAAAGATTCAAATTTCAAATATTCCCGCCAGAAATCCAAGATGGCCGCCGAAGTCCGACGCGTAATTCCAGAAGCAAATTAAAAAATCTAATGCGTAATTTAATCAGTAGCACATATGTAAATTACATATCAAACTTCATATGTGATTAATTAGATCAAACCGCGAAATTAATTAGATCAAACCGCGAAATTAATTAGATCAAACCGCGAAATCCGCGAATTAAACCGCGAATTAAGGGGGCGTGGCTTAATCGAATAAAAAGTGGAGGGGATAGCTGTACCTATTCTACTAACGGTTTATTTCATACTGCAAGTTTAATGAATTTTAAATAAAAAGTTGTAAATCATTTCAAATTTCATGTCAACAACTGACGTATCATTTTAATAATACCTAATAATAATAATAATAATGTTTATTCAACGGATTATACCATTTACAATATTATACTAAAAAAACAGCCAAATACAACAAAAGTTAATATTTACCATATAAAGAAAATAAAATAACAGTAACGAAAAAAAAACATGCATGCAGGGTTGCTGGGTTACATATCAAATAAAGATTTTATATGCCTAATAAAAGTGTTAAATGGTATTCCAATAATATCAGCTTTATTTGTCTTATTAACAGTTCCTACAATTCGTTGCAGCGGACTATTATTACAATAATTGGTACGGCGATACTCTTGTAGCAGCATATGCTGTAACCTGACATTGAATGCAGGAACACGTACTTGAATTTTAAAATTTTACTTTAAAGTACTAGGATTTTAATGTTCCATTTTTTGTACCATAAATAATCCGAAAAATGTCATTTTTGACATCAGTATGAAATAAAAATTCAAACTGTATACAAATCTCCGGTTTGGCGCCCCTTTAGAGCGGCGCGGTGCACGCGTTGCAAGCGCGGTTGCGGGGGCCCTGCAGAGCACGATCCAACCAAAGCTAGATGTTCGCACGACAGCTGTTGCCGGCAAACTGAAAAAGTTTCGGTAAAAACGGCGAGAGACGCGCCATCTGTAGGTCGCTACATTTCTACATTTCTACAGCACAATCAGTTCCGTAAAGCTGCGTATCTTCTTCTACTTAGTTAATCAATGTTATTACTATAACTAGCAGTCCAGTGAGACAAATGTCTCATTTAACGCGCCTTCAAACCTCGATCGGTTAGGCAACCACCCAGACCTGGAAGGTGTCAAAGTGGTTGCCTAACCCGATCGACGTTTTAAGGCGCAAAGGGTCGCAGCTCCGTTTGACCACTGAAACATTTGTATTTAATACGCGTTCTATTTGAAAAACGGTCTTTTTTGTGATTTCTCGAAAACCGGAAGTGTCACGTGACTGAAATTCGGTTCCTGAGCTGACATGACCATTCCAAACATATAACTTTAATAACTTTTTTCTCTATCTCATACGGTTTGGCTGCTGAAACAGCGTCCCGGACGGATCAGCGTCCCAGACAGACAAGTCTATTAGATAAAGGATATCGAATAGCTCAATATTTATAGATGGAAATAACGCATTTTACTCCAAAAAGACAGTACTAACTCAAAGATGTTCGTGGTTAAATGATGACATGCAAATAATTCTATTTTAAAAAAAATGTATTATGCAAAACTTGGAAATACAACAATAATTACAAAATATTTTGAAATAATTATTACATATGTTAGCATCAATTGGATTCCTCGGCTAAAAATCTCTCAAAATTATAACATCAATGATTTTTCGTTTTTGTAACAATATTAATCCAACCATACTTAATAAGAGCGTGTAATTTGGTTGGGGGAAAAGATGGGCTATTTTCCCCACTCGAATGCAAAAATGGCTGAACTCTTGTAGAAGTTAATGCCCAACCTCCATCGACTCTCGCATGAACAATACAGACAAGTTTAAGCTACATTTAATTACGTGTGCACTATATCCCCTATACTCTATTTAAGCCGAGAAAAATAGCTTAGAACTTTCGAACGCGTCCAACTTTGCTGTTTGAATTAAACAATTCTGCATGGATTCCTGCAGGTAAAATTCCTCTTTTATCCCCATCAGACCGGAACAGCAGCATAACTCTAATTTTGCTTTAAAGCTAATCACGGTCAGTGAACTTCCTGCTCTTTCCAGGAAATTAAAACCAATTCAACGTTAAATAATTGAAAATCCTAATGAATAACACAATTACTTGGATGCTGTTGCTCCAGACGCTTCATCGACTTATTTACAAATATCTGACTTTAATATAAACAGCTTTATAAATTTGTTACGTAAGAAACTTATTTAGGCCAATCGGCTATAAATAAAAAAGTGAAGATACATTTTAACGTTATAAGACGAATGACAAAAATCAGCAGCGCGCTTTGAACATATGTTCTTCATAAAAACAAAGCACAACCATGTTTTATATAAAATCTGTTTTCCTTGATATCTTTCGCTATAATAATATACAATTAGATCACTTGACTCTATTTAAAAATGTCAGAGATTTACGTTTCTTCTAACATCATTTACCAAAAGTGGATGAATACTCTCAAGCCTTAAATTGAAACGTTATCAAATTACGAAATGCACCGGTGGAACATCCAGAATATTCGCAATGGTGCAATTGCTAAATATAAATTACCTACCCTTACGTAAATTCGTTTACCTATTATGCATCATGAGAGAAGTAGAATAAAATATTAATGCTTTGCGGTCGTTGCTTTGAAATGGTAGCTAATTATAGTTTACATTATACATTCCAGAACGGTATCTACAAAAGAATCATGTTTAATCGTGTAATTTTAGGTTCTTAATATCTTTCTTCAGTTCAAAATGTGTAATTATAAATAACTGTGTTAGGCGATAAGTGTGGTAAAGTTGAATTGTGTCTTCTGATTTATTTTACTTCCAATTACCACAACCTTTTTTTAAATTAGAAATTTGGTAAAAGCAGAGGTTTGAACTTGAACTGTTTTTCTTCGTGAAACAACTAAAACCTGGTTGCAATCTCTGCGTGAGCAAACTTTGAAAAATTTTCGCAGCTGTGTAAAGTCGGGTATACTTTAAGCCTTCCTGCTGTACACCTCCTTTTTTTACTCTTGTTTCATTCGTATCTCGACTCCATGGAACTTGGACAGTGAAAGTAATCGAGTAAAGCCGTTTTGAAACCCGAGTCAACTCACTGCATCGGACTGCGTCATGGTATTTTATTACTGACAATTGACAATTTGTTACATTTAAAAATTTAGATAATGGAAATTGTGCTTTCTCATTGAGCAACCAATGTAGACGACAAATATATTTTGATCGTGCCTGTTTGACAATTCTTCTAGTTAATATGTACATACGTTAGGGGATTTTAACGAGGTTGCCAACTTATTTCGTTTCCATAGTGAAACAAGAGAGCTGCGCTTTAAAAAAAACACACAGATTATTTTGCAAGGCATATAACATTATAACAATATAGCCAAATCACATCTTAAAGGTAAGAAAATCTGCAAAGTTTGGTTAAGATTCTATAACATATATTAACTACAGCTTTTTTATGGCAGTCTAATACGACAGGTTTTTTATGGCAGTCTAATGCAATAGACGTCGTATTTCTTCGTGTGCCATTTGGTACGATTTGAATACGTTGGAATTCGGTTGGATCTGTCATTACTGGAATTGTGTTGTTGTACACTTCTGCATGAGCAAGATTTATCGCTACAAGGTTATGTATTAGCGATACCTATAACGAATTGCACTTTTAGTAAATAGTTTGACAGCTGACATTTAGAATTTAACATTACCTTAACTGTGCACTAATTTGTAATAGTTTACCAATAGGAAACTTGTAAATGTTAATACATAACTAAAACTATATATGGAAATTACCACATAAAGTTATTTTGGATAGATAATTTTTAATTTGTTATAGATATAATATTTTCAATAGTTAAATAATTTGTTTAATTGCTATTATACTTATGCTTTGACGACATTTTACATTAAATTATTGAGATTATAGTTCGTTATTATTGATCATTGTGTATCAAACACTTCGTGAAGCTACTGTTTGAATGTAAAATGTGTTTTTATTTCATACTGATGTCAAAAATTACATTTTTCGGATTATTTATGGTACAAAAAATAGAACATTAAAATCCTAGTACTTTAAAGTAAAATTTTAAAGTTCAAGTACTTTAAAACTTATTTATTGTACAAAAAATGGAACATTAAAGTCCTAGTACTTTAAAGTAAAATTTTAAAGTTCAAGTACTTTAAAATTATACGTCAGTTGTTGACATGAAATTTGAAATGATTTACAACTTTTTATTTAAAATTCATTAAACTTGCAGTATGAAATAAACCGTTGTATTCACCACGAACGAAAAGTGTTTTTAAAGGTCCTCGCAAGTAATTCCGTCCTCGGCTGACGCCTCGGACGTAAACAACTTTCTCGTCTTTAAAATGCCACCTTTCGTTCTAGATAAATAAACTACTATTAAGAGCCTGGCGCCCACTAGGTAATTGGGAATATTATATATTTTGGACCATTGATTAATCATATGCCACTCTATCGATATCTTGATAAATAGCTAACGGATATCTTACCAATTATTATACGATGTAAGATTTGAGTAATAAATGTATTTTGTTACCTTTGTCGGTTAGGTATCTTGTTTGGATGTTTTATGATTGGACATTTAATCTTTGCTTGTGTTGTATATTGGATTTGCGATCTCTGTGGGGTTTATAGTATGCGTTTCTTTTGGTTGAGTGATTGGTTATGCTGTAGTTTTGATTTGGATATCTATTTTTGGCTTATGGGATGTGTCTTTTTGTGATTTTGTGATTGAGCATTCTTATGGTTTGGGAGTTGTAGTCCTCCGTCATCTCGGCATTAGTATAGGACGCTTGTCCTCATTTGTGCGAATGGCTTTTTAATGGTTCGGTGTTTTGGTAGATTGGTCTTGGTGGTTTGGTTTATTGGTAGTACAAGTTGTCAATGTTAGCTAGCGATATCAAATGCAGTAGTAACCAGTGTTTTTTCTTTCTTCTTCTTATAGTTTATCATATTCGTATTTTTGGAATGGTGTTAATATGCTTCTGTGATTGCGTCAAGGATACATTGATGTTTGGTCTCTAGTATGTTTTGGAGAAGTGTCCCTCAGTTAATACGGCATTATTACATATTCGTACTATTGATCGTTGGAAGCGTTTCTTCGCTTGTGCCGATTTTGGTTTTTGGCAGTACATCATCCTAGTTGGCTTGGTGTGTGTAGTTTATAATTTATGAATTCTATTTTCTTTCTTTTCCTATCAGTATCGGTTCGGGGAGTGAGGTTGTTCGTATCCGCAGCTAAATGCTACACGTGCCCCCTGGTTAATGCTAAAAGCAGCAATTAAAAGTGTCAGACTGTTGTAGTAAACTCAATCTCCAAGTAATTCATCGGGAACCATGAGCTTAAATGCAACAGTGTCGGTTCGAGTAAGCTTGTCGGATTCTATATTTCAAAATTCTATCGTGATTTCTCCGCTTTAAGCAGATTTGGCCGTTTGATGCCATTTGTACCCTTCAGCTATCAGGTAGCTATTACTGGTGTTCATTCGTATGGCAGCTGGCGTTTGGCGCTCTCAGTTGTGATTATGTTTTGCGTTATGGTCTTGGTATCCATGTCGCTTATGCGGATTTAGTTCCTCATGTAAACCTCGGTTCTTATCTTTACTTCTTTATTTTCGCCCCTTCGGTTCTTTGACCATTGTTAGCCATTTCTTTTTTCTTTTAGATCTTTTGCGCGTTTCTGGGTGTGTTGATACGATTTGGTCTTCGGTTTCTCTTAGGCTAACCTTTATTTATGCTGCTCCGAGTTTCCATCGGTCATATTTTGTTTGTATCGGTCAGCATTTACCGGCAGCGTTAATATGACTGTGATTTTGTGTGAATGCTGTACGGAGATATTCCCTCCTTTCTATTGATCGCTTTCCTCCTTTGACATATTTTGGGTGGTTGGATGGGCATTCAAAAAGTAGGGCACTGTTAAGGAAAGTTATAATCTTGTTCTCCTCCTTCGTTGTGTTTTGAGTGGTTGGATAGGCATTGAAGGGAAGGTCTCTATTAAGAAGATTTGTCATCTAGTTTTTCTTATTTTCTTTTCAGCACTGCAGTAGCTGATCGCTTGCACATGTTAACTTTTGGGGAATGTAGTTTGGATTTTGGTTGACGGAATGCGTTTGGATAATTGTTGGTTGTTGAACAAAGGTTCGAAGGTTTTTTTTGTGAGAATAGAGTGGACATCTGTCGGTGGTTAGCTCTTTAGCGACTGACTTCTTGTAGTAGTTGAGAAAACTTCTGCTGCTTTTGTCTGAGTATTTGTAGTGATTTTTTTGAAAATTAGTTCTTCGTTCTTTACTTTTTTCCGATGTTTCCTGTAGTAATTGATACTTTTGAGTGAATTAGGTAACAATGGCGTGTTTAAAAATGAACTCAAGTGCCAGTGCATTTTAAAACTAAGTGTTATAGCAGAGCAGTGATTATAAAAACGTTTTATGTGACGAGAAAGAACAATTTTTATGTATAAGAAATAAAGAAAATTTTTAGGTTTAAGCAACAAACATATTATTATTCCTTTATGTGTAAACTAAAACTAATTTTCTTTAAACAATTTCAGATCACGGTTACTAAGCAACGGGATGCTGTTTTGTTAACAATAAGAAATTAATTGTTGTAAAAATTGACAAGTTGTGAGCAAATTGTGCTCTTGAATTTTTACTGTTTTTATCTAATAAAATTATTTTGGCAACTACAAAAAGTATACTATTTTGTTCAACAAGTTACCAGGCATCAGTGGAAGTGTCTGCAATAGTTTCTACGACATAAAAATTATAAATTGTGCAAACCAACTTTCCGCTGTGGAACGGCACCGAGAACCTGGAGATTCCAAACATCGACACCGGACCATTTGAGCTGCAGAAGCCAGGGGTCTCTAGTCCAACAGGTCAGGGAGGTGTGTAAAAGCATCCCAGAACAGGACTTGCTGCCAAGGAAGCGACTCCCAGCGAATAAAGCCATCGGCGTCACCTGCACCAGCTGCGACTCCAGATCGGCCAGATTTCAAAGGTAGGATTTGGCATGTTTTTTGAGTGATTCGAGTCCGGAAAGTTAGTTGACGCCAAGAATACACCTTGCGGAGTAGATCTAGCGTGTTTCCAAGCGTTCAGATTTGTCCGAGTTTGAGTAAATTGCATGGCGTCAGTAGAAATTGGGGTTTTGCTAGAATTTGATGATATCACAGGAAGTGGAAGAAAAGAATAGCTAACGTCGTTTACGTCACAGCTGAAACAAAATCGAATTAGTTGTTGCTAGGCGGGAGTTTTGTTAGAATTTACCGGATGGTTCCTTGCACAATTTTTACTTTTGAATCGTAAAATACACGCTTTATGCTCAACCTTCTGTGGTAAATGTCAAGTTTGTGAGGTTATGAGTAATCGCAGCGAATAGCTCAGTTGCACAAAAATTGCGTATTTAAGCTACTTTGAATCAAATATTCTAAACAATGATTTTAAATAAAACTCAAATTGAACCCAACCTGAGATATTAGTCTTGTGTTTTGCCGAACCAAGCCCAGAACATTATTTCAATTCGATAAAATATAGAAAGAGGCAATTAACTATTTTTATTAAAGTATAACAAATACATTTCATTTTGATTAGCCTAAAATACTGACAGGTAAAGTTTTACTTTTCTCAAATTTAATAAGAGTACCCTGAGTATTGATGTGGTGATTTGCCCTATTTAATTATTTATATTTTCACTAAACCCGTTATTAGGGGAGGGCATCATTACAATATGAGATCTACTGGATAAAGGGGTTAAAGGTTGTGGAAACCTTCTTCCAGCAGTTCGAGGCGAGAGAGTAATCCTCAACCAGTACGAGTGATGAATAGAGGGAACGCGATTCTACCTTACTGTAGGTAATTGTCAGTATTGTATATTTTGGTACTTAAATTGAACTTACAACACTCTACCGATATCTTGATAAATAGCTAACGGTATCTTACCAATTAGGGTATGAGGTAATATTTGAGTAATAAATCTATTTTGTTACGTTTTTCAAGTTTCTATTCGTGACAACTTACATGTGTTTTAATGAAGTTTACGTGTACTATCGTTACTTAAAATACAACCAACTCGGTACTTCGAACAGTTAGAACCATAAGGGGTAAATGAAAGTACAGAATACGTCAAAACACCTTTAGAAATATCACTCGCGATCAAAGACTCATACAAAACATTGGGATTTGACTTGATAACAGGAACAATTCTCAAACAGGTACCAGAAAGGTTCCCAGACTAGTAACATTTATCTTTAATGTTATGTTAAGAATAAGCTACTTTCTCGATCAATGAATAGTAGGTCAAATTATATTTATACCCATATCTAAAAAATGGGCTATAAGCTTGCTCCAGATCATTTCCAAGTTATTTAGCCGACTCTTTCTAAGAAAGATTGCAGTCTCTACATGAACAAATTCGTCAATTTGGTTTACGCAGGAACATAGCACAATAGAATATGTACAAGGGATAGATAATAATTTTGAGAGTTGCTATATGGGACATAAGCGGAGCTTCTAATAAAGTGTAGTACCAAGACCTACTACATTAGCACCTGCACAAAATTTACTTTATACATAAGTAATCTGCTTGGGATTGGTACCCCACTAATATGCTACAATCGATGCTTGGATATCCCGTGCACGTGGATTGAGGATAAGTGAAAATCCCAGAAATACGCGCCGACGCGTGGAAATCATTATTTCATTTTGGCCACCAAGACTGTCAGGAGATTTAGCATAGTACGAATGTCATCTGTAAATTTGGCTTGGTTTTCTGCATATCTTATTATTATCTTCTCTAAAATGTACCAAACTTAAGTTTGATATACTGTCATGACGTGGTATACATTATTTTCATTTTGTAAGGTTTATTATGTTTTCGAAGTGTGGGAGTTTTTAATTTATCTCATTGACCACAAGTATGCGGGGTAGTTGGTGCTTGTTGAGGTTCTGATATTTCTTGATCTTGTTGCTCCCTTGGAACTTCTTTCGGTCTGTTTGTAGAATACTATCGTTTTTGTATTTTTTTACATAAAGCACACAAGCGGCAGTTTTTCGGGTAAGATCCCTCGCATAATGTGCATTTTGCAGACGTTTTTCTGTCTTTCTTTTGGAATTCTCTATTTGGGTAATCTTTGGCACATTTGACACAACGACAGAGGTGTTACAGTAGGTTTTTAAGTGTCCATATCTCTGACATCTCTTGCAATGCATAAATTCGCGTTATATATGTGTTGTTTCTATTTGTATGCTAGCGTTTGTTTAAATTTGATGTCATAAATTTCCTTACTATTTGCCTTTTGTACAGTTGCGGCCAAAAAAATGGGACAGTTACGTCTATTTACGCGATTATTCCACCTTTCGTCACTGCATTTATATACGGATAAATTACTTTGTCGTATTATTTTTAATTTGGAATTGTTTGGCAAATGTCAAATATTCAATGTTGCAATATGACATATTTATAAAACAAATTCAAGCAGCTAGAAAGAATTATACAAAAATGTGTTATAAGAGTTGTTCCATTTTTTATTAGTTCTTTTCTTCCTCTGTGTCTTCCTAATCACTATATGGTTATGAACTTAATTATTTAATTCGTTCAGGTTGGCAGTGTGATGCATGCCCGAAGGACACATTTGAAACTACTGTTGTTTAATATGATGATGATTTCGGTGTCAATTTCAATTGTTTTTGGCATTAATCTGATTTCGCTTTAATTTTCTAGCTTATGTGTGCATTGACTTATAACTATGTTGTCAATTGCTTCTACCAGTCCTTTGATGTTTCCTACAACAATAATGATAGGTGTCAGTTTCTCCGCACCGCTGTTTTAGGATCCCCAAGCTCGTCGTTTTTACGAGTATGCTGCTCTTCATTTTCATTCGTTTCTGCCACCTCTTTGTTGAAAGGGTTGAAACGATTTGTAGGTAGTTTTGTTGAATGGGCTGTTATCCATTCCTTTGTTCTACTTGAATGGAGGGACTCGATATTATTTCTCGTTGTTCTTGATATGCAAATTCTGGATAAGAACTGTCCTTGTTGAGAAAATTGCGGTTGATTGTAATTATAATTTACATGGATGGTGTACTTCACTTGAGGTTATAGGCTTGTTTACATAGTTAGGTAAGGTTTGAAAGTGCAATTAAACAGCAAAACAAAAAATATCGTAATTACTTATATATGCCTTACATCAATGGGTACTTACTTCATTCATGCCTTGATATTGTTACGTTTTTAACGTTCGGGCTATTCAAAATTATACGACAAACATGGGTTCAAATATTTATTTACACACTATTGGATTAATTATTACGATTATTGTTATTTACAAGCACTAACAAACTATCAAGCAGATTACAAATTACTTTTAAACTACGGCACTATTTCTAACAACTATTATTATTTATATCACTCTTAAACACTAACGATGTATTTCTACTACATACGGATTTATTTATTTCACGCGTTTTATTTATCTGGGAGCTCGCCGCTCTGATGTTGAATACCAACTGCCCTACAGGTCTGAAAGCCGCGCATTTATATTTCACTGGGGAGATTCCAGAATCCTCGCGAATGCACTCCGGCATTCGCAGGTGTTGTTCTCGTAAGCGAGCGTGAGTCATTCAGTACACCTGGTTCTAGGGCGCTTCCCGAGCATTCGACCGCTGTGACTCACATTTCTGCAGCCGCCTCGAGAAGCTCTGGAACGCTCGCGTATTAATCGCCAAGGCTGCTGACTCATTCATCCCTCGGCCCTCAGGATCGTAACACTGCCCCCGCCTTAGGTCGTTCTGTCCCAGAACGAGTTGCGTCGGGTGCCTGTCACTCGCTCTTGTGGGGATTCGATGACGGTACTTACAGGCGGTGCCTTTCTTGCACACTGACTGGTTGAAGAAGTAGCAGTCCACCGTGGGCTCAATGCTTCGCGCCGGGCTGCAACAGCAGACCTCGATCTGGATGCCGGTCTGGTCGAAGACTACTTCCAGCATGCTGCGTACGACCCTCCAGTCCAACGAATCCAGGCCGCATGCTAATTTCGGCATCGCTAGCCGGGTTTCGCCGTTCTTCACCATCTGCTCCTTAAGGTCCAAAAGAGCAGACCAGAGCTCCTGGTAACTAGGTTTTTCGTGAGACAACCTTTTCGTCACCAGGTAATAAATGGAGCTGTTGCCTTCCTTCAGCTGCAAGGTTCTGCCAACCTGAGGTGCCTGCTCTCGCAGCTGGTTTAACCGGCCAAACTGCTCCCGGAAGGCAGCGGCGATCCCCCTAGACATCCGGAGGTCCTGGGCGACGCAGTGTGCCAGGGAATACTGCCGCAGGGTGTCGAACAGGTCACGCTGCACCTCTGTAGTAACTCCGAACCGCGCAGTCTTCGTACCCCCATAAGCGGCCATAAACTCCTGGAAGGAGGTTCCTCCGGTCCCTAGTCGTCTCAGGGGTTGTTCCGTGACAGCCTCCACTTCCTCATTCGTTCCGGCATATGCGGCCAACCGATTGAAGTGCACCACCCTGCACTTTCCTCGAGGAGGTTTCTGGATTCGGTATACCACGTCATTCAGTCGAGCAACTACAGTGTAGGGGCCTTCCCAGTTTCTTTGGAGCTTGGGGGAGAGGCCACGACGCCTCTGGGGGTTATGAAGCCATACCAAATCGCCAGGCTGGAAACCACCGGCCTCAGCGCGGGCATCATATCGGTCCTTCATTCGGTCGCTGGCACCCTGAATGTTTCGGCGTACGGCGTCGTGGATCTCTTCCATCCTCTTCTTCAGGTTCCCCACGTAGTCCTCCCCGGCCGTTTCTTCGCCAGGCTTTCTTCCAAACTTGAGGTCACATGGCAATCGCAGCTCGCGCCCAAAGAGTACCGTAGCTGGGGTGTGGTTGGTTGTCTCTTGTACTGCCGATCGGTAGGCCATTAGGAATAGGTGAATGTACTGGTCCCAGTCACGCTGATGTTCGGAAACCACCTTGGACAGATGCTTCCCCATGGTTCGGTTCATCCTTTCCACCATGCCGTCCGATTGAGGATGGAGGGCAGTGGTCCGGGTCTTGTGTATCCCCAGCAGCTTGCAAACGTTCTGGAACAGTCCAGACTCGAAATTCCGGCCCTGGTCGGAATGTAATTCCAGGGGGACTCCAAAACGGCTGAAGCACTCCTTCACCAGAACATCAGCTACAGTACCGGCCTCTTGATTCGGAAGGGCATATGCTTCAGGCCACTTGGTGAAGTAGTCCATGCACACCAAGATGTATTTATTTCCCGCTTCGGTTTCGGGGAATGGTCCAGCGATGTCGATGGCTATCCTCTCGAACGGACTACCGACGTTGTACTGCCGCATCGGAGCTCTACGTCTACCAACCGGTCCGTTTCCTGTAGCGCAGGCTTCGCACCTCCGGCACCACTCTCGGACATCATCTTTGCAACTCGCCCAGTAGAACCGGTCTCGGACCTTCTGCAACGTCTTCTTCAATCCAAAGTGTCCCCCAGAGGAGCCATCATGCAGGTGACGCAGAACCTCGGCCACTCTACTCCTTGGAACCATCAATTGTGATCTCGTTGCCCTACCGTCCTCGTCTTCCAAGATTCTAGTCAGGACGTTGTTCTCGAGCTGCAAGGAGTCCCATTGCGCCCAATAGGTCTTCACCGTTGGGTTGGTGGCGGAGACCTCCTGCCAGGTAGGTCGACGGCCATCTCGCTTCCAGGCTATAACTGTGCCTAAGTCGGGGTCGTTCTCCTGGCTGTTCTGCAACTCGTCTAGCTCCCACGAGTCGTCGACTACAGTGGTACGATTGATGGGTACCGCACGACTCTCCAGTCTCGAACAGTGGCTGCAGTCCGCAGGGCAGGGCCTCCTGGACAACGCATCGGCGTTGCGGTGGGCTGTGCCAGGTCGATGATTTATTTCAAAGTCGTACTCTTGTAGGCGCTCGATCCACCTAGCCACCTGCCCTTCAGGGTTCTTGAACTGCAGCAGCCATCTTAGAGCAGCATGGTCGGTCCTCAGTAAGAATCTTCTGCCATACAGGTATTTATAAAAATGCTCCACGGACTTGACTACTGCCAGAAGCTCCCTCCTGGTTACGCAATAGTTACGCTCTGGTTTGGACAGGACCTTGCTGAAATATGCCAGGACTTTCTCTTGCCCATCTTGGACCTGGGACAGAACACCACCTATTCCGACATTGCTAGCGTCAGTGTCGAGGATAAACTGGCCTTCCTGACGTGGATAGCAAAGTACAGGTGAACTGGTTAAGGCAGTCTTGAGCGTCTCGAAGGCCTCCGCGCACTCAGCACTCCATTCGAACTGTCGTCCCTCTTCCGTTAGACGGGTTAACGGTTTTGCGATGTTCGCGAAGCCCAGCACAAACCGTCGGTAGTAAGTACAGAGGCCCAGGAAGCTTCGCAGTTCATGCTTATCCTTCGGGATTGGCCAATCTTGCACTGCCTTCACCTTACTCGGGTCTACTGCTACTCCCTGGCGGGATACGACGTGCCCCAGGTACTGTACCTCCTTCTGGAAGATGTGGCACTTCTTTGGACTCAATCGCAGGTTGGCACCTTGCAATCTACCGAACACTTCCTCCAGGTTTTTCAGATGCTCGTTGAAGGATTTGCCCACCACTATGATGTCGTCCAAGTAAATCAGGTAGGTCTGCCAAGATAGACCCTTCAGGACGGTGTCCATCAGCCTCTCAAACGTGGCGGGGGCATTGCACAAACCGAACGGCATGACGGAGAACTGCCAGAGCCCAGTTCCGATAGTAAATGCAGTCTTCTCCCTGTCCGCGGGTTCCATTCCGACTTGCCAATAACCGCTCTTCAAGTCTAGCGTCGAGAACCATCGAGAACCGGAGAGTGTATCCAGGGTATCATCAATTCGTGGCAGAGGGTAGCTGTCTTTCTTGGTCACATGGTTCAGCTGTCGGTAGTCAACACAGAACCTCGTTGAGCCATCCTTCTTCTTGACAAGCACCACAGGAGAGGCCCACGGGCTGCTGGACGGTTCGATGATCCCTTGGTTTCGCATATCTTGGACAATCTTCTCAGCTTCTTCCCGTTTGGCGAGGGGCAACCTTCTTGGATGTTGGAGTATCGGTTGAGCATCCCCCGTATTGATTTTATGTTTAACTACGTCCGTACGGCCGCTGGGATGATCTCCGCACTCGAAGACGTCTTGGTACCGGGCCACCAGATCTTCGATCTTCTTCCGTTCTTGCTGGCTCACGCCCCTGATAGCCTCAGGCTGGTGTTGCACGGACGACACATGTATGGGAATCTCCGGGGCATGGCAATCACGAGTCGACTCTCGCCCCTTCTTGTCGATCCGCATTAGTTTTCCGACGGCTCGTCAGACACTCGGGCTCCTTTCTTCGGACAGCGAGCCCTAAGATGACCCATCTCTCCGCAGCTCCAGCAACGGGGCCCCTTCTCCCTCGTCTCCTGCCTTATAAGTCGTCGCAACATGTCCTCCATGGATTCAGGCGCCATCTCCGTCGTGGCGACACCGCGGACACGACCATGTCCTCTGGAAGCACTCCTTGCCGCTTCAAATTCCAATGCATGGGCTAAGGCCTCTCCCAGTGTCCTATGGCGCCCCAGACGTACCGCTTGCTGAGTATCGGCGTCTTTAACTCCATCTACGAATGTTTGGACGGCTAGCTGCTCCAGGAAGTCCTCCGGCGCCGATGGATACGCGAGCCGAACCAATCGAGCAACATCGGCCTCCAGTTCTTGCAGAGTCTCCCCCGACTTCTGAATTCTGTTCTTCAACTGGGCACAATGCACATGCTGAAGATGACCGTTGCCATAACGCCGTTCCAGACGATTCACCAATTGCTGGAAGTCCCTCTGCTGATTTTCTGGAATCATTTGCAAAACATTCAGAGCATCCCCTCGCAATGTCAGGATCAATGCGGTCGCTTTGTCTGCCATTCCCCAACCATTAGCAACGGCTGCGGCTTCAAATTGCTTCAGGTATGTTGACCATGGCGTTTTCCCATCGTAAGAGGGCAGTTTCATGTGCAAGCCAGATGTTGCGGGCCTCACTGGGGCAGTATCTTGGGACAGAGCAACCTGAGGGGCAGCAACTCGCGATAAGGTAGGCTGATTCACTGCAATTGGAGAAGAGCTGCCAGCAGATTCAGAGAGAGCTGGTTGGCCTTGGCCACTTCGTGACTGCAGCTCCAGTATGTCACTCCGAACTCCGGCCAACGCTCTCTCCATATCTTCCCGAAGTTCATCCTTGAGGTCTTCTTGAGTGACTCTCAGTTTTTCCTCAAGTTTTTCTCTAAGATCCTCTTGCGCGGCTCTCAACTGTTCCTTCAGTACTTCCTGTGCCCTTTCTGCATTCTCTTCTGCCTTATTTTGGCCGGCTTTCAATTCTTCCTGGCCAACTTGGATCTCTTTCTTAAGTTCCTCTTGCGCTTTTTCTGCCTTCTCCTGCCCAGCTTGGATCTCTTTCCTAAGATCCTCTTGTGCTTTTTCCGCCTTGTCCTGGCTAACTTGCATCAGTTGCAAAAGTTGGCTTAATTGGGCTTCCATTTTGCTGCTTTGAGATCTCGTCAAAGGCATCCACACTATCCACTTAAATTTATTTATCTGACCGTCGTTTTATCGGCACTTGTTAACAATTTATTTATTTAATGTTTGTTCAATAATTTTCTTATAGCCCCCGGTACAAAACCTCACACCGACACCACTGTTACGTTTTTAACGTTCGGGCTATTCAAAATTATACGACAAACATGGGTTCAAATATTTATTTACACACTATTGGATTAATTATTACGATTATTGTTATTTACAAGCACTAACAAACTATCAAGCAGATTACAAATTACTTTTAAACTACGGCACTATTTCTAACAACTATTATTATTTATATCACTCTTAAACACTAACGATGTATTTCTACTACATATGGATTTATTTATTTCACGCGTTTTATTTATCTGGGAGCTCGCCGCTCTGATGTTGAATACCAACTGCCCTACAGGTCTGAAAGCCGCGCATTTATATTTCACTGGGGAGATTCCAGAATCCTCGCGAATGCACTCCGGCATTCGCAGGTGTTGTTCTCGTAAGCGAGCGTGAGTCATTCAGTACACCTGGTTCTAGGGCGCCTCCCGAGCATTCGACCGCTGTGACTCACATTTCTGCAGCCGCCTCGAGAAGCTCTGGAACGCTCGCGTATTAATCGCCAAGGCTGCTGACTCATTCATCCCTCGGCCCTCAGGATCGTAACAATATTATAGTAACATCGACATTAATACTTACAACATATTTATGCAGAAGTGATTTAAATTCAGCAGAAAACATGTTTAACGAATTTATTTGCATTTTTTGTTTCATCCACACGATAGACTTGAGAATGCTCAGAGCGCTCCGCCCCTTGTTAATTGTTTTGTACCAAATTTCGCATTTTATTTCTTTCGACACATAGAGAAAGAAGTGAATTTTATTGACCACAAGACGTTTTTTAAATTAAAATCTAAGGGTTGGTTAGCTTCGAATAGTAATTAGAAATAACAATACAATATGAATTTTTAAATAAATCTATAATGAAATTTCTAAAACAATTAAAAGAATATTGTATTGGTATTTTAAATATCAATTGAATACTATTTACATATTTTACAAAGTAAGCACCTCAGCGAAAAATACTTTTTTGCATGTGGGCGCAGTCTCAATTCAACATATCTAAATAGAAATGTTAGTACTAATGACGTATCTCAAGTTTTCTTAGGTGAATGCAAGTTACAGTTTCCCTAAGAAAATTCAATAATTTTTAATTTTTAAAAATTTTTTAAGTCACTCAGTTAATCTCAAATTATTCATAACAACAATTGATTTCGTAGTAAAGCAACTGAAGCCGATTATTTGCATATGTACACTTAGCACTTCAAATAGTTTAGCTTTTAACATAGTTAAGTAGCATATATGCCCTCGTCTCCGGAATTAATTTAAAACTAATCCTACAATCTTACAGCGAAGAAAAGCATTTTGCAGTTTTACCAGATGTTTTATGCACTCGTAATTAAAGTCGGTGTGTAATTGCAGTGACGTATTTAGATTATAATCAGCTTAACTAATTTTCAGAACAATTTATGTTAATTTAAAAGTCTTTGTAAATTATTCCTATTGTTAAGGAATTAATAATACTTGAAATAGCTACGACGAATGTATTAACACGGCAAGGTTCTGCTAATGATAGCAAAAGGACGGTTTTGTATGTTAGAGTACATTTACGTCGAACAATGTAATTTTTCTGAAATTAAATTTCTTACGAAATATGAGTGGAATTTGGAAAACGTATATCGGGCGACATGGTAGAAAAATAGGAAAATGCCAACAATATTTAAAAGTTAATTAGAAATTAAATACTTTAACTAAATCTAAAAACTAATTTATTTAATATTTTTACTTCCCTCGTCTGAAAGTCGAAGGAAGTATTGTAATCACGAAAAAATCACCTTCCGAGATTTCTTCAGATCTTTACGTTTCAAGGTCCCTAGATGCCGAAAAAGAGGTTTTCTCAATCTGATCTGTCTGTCTGTCTGTCTGTCTGTTGGCAATATATCTCAACAACTATTTGTCGGAGGAAGACGATATTTTGCATACATATTATATACTGAAATGGTTTTAAGCCCACAATTTGGCCCTGTTTGCAGTGCGAAATTGTTAACCAAGTCAATTAAGCACAGAGTTAAGATATTTTATATAATTGCAATTTAAACAGTAATAAAAGTATTAAATGCACTGGTAATGAGATGCAAAAAGCAGTAATTAGACGGATAAAGGCACGCATAAGCAAAGCATATTTCAGGGTTTGAATTTGACGTTTGAGTAAGGTAATATAATTAAAATGATAGGTTTGTGCATATTGAAAGGCATACCAAACGAAATTAATTGAAACAAAAGGTTTGTTATGTGCATACTAAATGAGCGTAGTTAGTAATAAAAGCACAGACCGATGAAAAGGCAAGCAATCTGAAAGGTAGATGAAAGCAAGATAATGATAAAATAGAAATTGCAAAGAGCAGTCCAGAATTAGACAACGGAAAAGAAGGAAAGCAAGTGACGTGTAAAAATTGTGAACTCGAATACCAGCGCATTAATAAAAACAATGTGCAAAAGCAGAGCAGTGATTTTAAAACATGTGTGTGTAACGAGAAAAAACAATGCTAGCTATAAGCAATAAGGACAATTTTTAGATTTAAGAAAATGTTAATATTAAGAATCATGTAATCAAACTTTACTCCGTTTATGTGTATTTGTTATCAAAATTAATTTCCATTTAACATTAGCAGATTGCGGTATCATAGCAACGTGATGCTGTTTTTGTTGTTAATAAAGAGAACAATTGAAATTAAATTATAAGAATCTTGGTCAAAATTTGTGCCTCCTTTTAATTAATGTTTTTAACAATAAAAAGTGTTTTAAAAAATTAAAAAGTACCCAGTTTTATTACCCAAGTTACTGTGCACCCGCGATATCGTTTGTGGCAAGTTCCCCCACGATAAAATTATAAATTCTTCAATTCATCTGCGACTGAAGAACCGCAGCCGATCACCTGAATTTTCCGAAGATCGATTCCGGCCTATTTAAGCATCGGAACCCAGAGGTCTGCAGTCTAACACATAAAGGGGGTTTGCAAGAGTATTCTGAACCAGCATTGGCAACCAAGGGAGCGGCTCCAACAGCAAAACTCCAACGGCGTCACCTGCCCCTTCGTCAGTCCAAGTTCGAGCAAAGCTTCCAAGGTACGATCTAGCTATAATTGAGCGTTGAGAGCTCGGGAAAGTTGTTAAACTTCGAGAAGAAAACCTGCACAAGAAGCATATCGCATTTCCAAGAGTCCAGCTACGCCCCAATTTTCATAATTAGCATAGCGTCATCAGAATCTGGGAATTTGCAAAAATGTCCAAGCCACCAGAAACAAGTGATTGTTGGCGTCTATCTACGTTACACCTTTAACAAATTCGTGGAGGTTTGTTGCCAAGCGCGATAATTAAATCAATTTACCTGAGGTTTCCTTGCTTCTTTTCACGATTTTAAACATTCAAATTGACGATAATTGCACTGGCAAAAGTTCTGTGTTTATCTTTCAGATTGAGGTTACGAATAATACGTAGTTAGAGTCGCGCATATGATCTACTTTGGGACGATTAGTCGAAAATTTAAAATAATTTACGAATATAGCCCAATTCTGAACCCACCTGAGAGGAGTTTTGTGTTTTGTCGTGAGTTAGCCTAAAAAGTATTGCAGTTCTATAAAATATTAAGAAAGGGGCATTTAACCATTTTATTTTGAAAAATAATAAATACACTGAAAGAGTCTCAGTAGCGTAGTTGGCTTTATCGGTGCAGATACGATCTCTATGTAGGGGTGCGCTTACGATCGCTGTGCAGATGCGGAGGGTTTACTCCCCAGAGGGATACATTTTTGATTTGAAAATGTATTTAATTTATTTGAAACGAAGATACTTTTATTCCTAACTTAATTTGATTTTTAAAATTATTTAGTGTCACAATGTCGACGAGGGAAGTTCTTGGAAAAGTCTTTTGCAGATTTTTTAAACATGAAACTCTTTACTCAAGTTGGGGCATGCATTTCTAATTATTCTTAATTTTAAATTAGCTAAAGTTAATATTTTATCCAACCTGTTAATTCAAAAGATTTACTTTACTTATAATAAATCTTTTCTTTCAGATACGTTTCGTTTCAATCTTCGACACACACCACTAGTCTAACATTATTAATAAGCTCTCTAGTGCTACTACAACCAGCCCAGAGTAATATACCTTATCTCTTACGATGCTGATATTCTATTATATATGTCAATAAATAAAACATCTGTTATATCTTGGATCTGCAAACCTTCGAAATGTTGCCTCTTTTAGAAACCTGGATTGGCTTCGAAGGTAACGACCGCTGCAGCCATTGCAACTAGGAATTTCTCGCTGGTTCACTTCCTGATGTTATCTACGACTGCAATGTCCCTCTTAACATGGGGCCGTCCAGTTTATTTGTAGTCTCAGAAACCGGTAGTGAGGTCTCCAGTGAATGTTGTTGGTGTCATTTTGAACACCTCGTCAAAGTCAAACTTTCTGAAGAGGTTGTGCAAATTTAAGATTCGAAAAGACGAAAATACGGGGGTTAAAACGATTTTTTAGATACGAAAACGTTCGTTGCTGTTACATCACATACTTTTTCAAAGATCCAAATGTGATTTGCGGGTAGTTGGAAAGAGGATGAACCAACTCTCATCGTACTGGCTGTTTTTTTGGAGTCCGCGCTGCACGGGGGAGAAGTTACGAGGTATAAAGCTGAGGTGCGTTTGTAGCAAATTGAATGTTCGCGTAAACAGGGAGAAAGAATTTTGTTTTTGTCAGTAGGTTGATGAATCCGTGGGTTTCTAAGAATTTTGCGGCCCAGGTGGATTTGCGGGTTGCAAAATGGGGATCAGAAAAACCTTAAAATCAATATTTGTGTGAAATTCGCTGTTTGATAAATAAGATAATTCGGGAAGTGGTTTGATGGGGGGGGGGGGGGGGGAGGGGGGTCGAAAAATGTGCAGTTTTGTTTGATTTTGGCCCTTTGTGAAATTGTAAATTTGCTAGTAAATAGCGTGATACTACTGGAATGTATGATTGTTCGCAGACGGTGGTAGAATGGTAGACGGCCACTGGCAGGGTTGGGATGTTAGTGTCAGCTGTTTGTACTAACACTTAATGCGGAATTTTAATAGTAAAAATTGGTGGGGATATATATACATATGTATATGTACCGAAAATGCATACTTAGATTAGACAATGTTAAAGCTCCCCAAACAACAAATCTTTTTAAAATGTATTTATTGAACAATTAACATAAAACTAAAGATACATATCGACTAAACAACTCAAAAATCTGTTCGCATATAATCCCTTTGTCACACTGTCCCGTTCCTCCTAATAAAAGCATATTTGCTGCTTGAAAATAGCTGAAAAATGTAATAAAGAATTACTCATATAAGAAATATATCTTCAAAAGTTATATAAAGAAAATTGAATGTATATCGAATTCAACATCTGTATCTAATTGCAGATTAATATTAAATTATACAAGATGTTGATAATGTTCAAAAGTGTAGTAGGTATTCTTTATTAATGTTCTGCTATGCAGTATAACTTCGCAGTAACGTTTCGCGTGGCGTATAATAAACAATAATGATACAGATGTGAACAATTTTAAAACTTTTTTTTATTTCTATCCCTTGTACATTTTTCAGATTTTGCAAATTTTAGACCAGACTTGAAAATTAGCCAAGCTAATTTTCAATGCGTTAACGAAGGTTGCTAAATTAGAACTTCAGTAAATTTTTAAAAATAATTTCACCACAGTAATCACGGGATTCAAGCCCATGGAGAATTTGTTCAATTAACATTCGGTCTCAAAATTTCCCGTACTCACAATATGCAGCCCTTTGCTTGAGACGCAGAGCAAAATTGGCAACAGTTTTATGTTTCTCTTGCGCAATCTGACGGAATTTGAAATTTTCTGCGTATTTGTTTTTAACTTGATCGAAATGGCTTATTAGTTTACTTTGTTTTGAGCATAAGAACTTCCCTCCGGTGCCTGTAGACTAACAAGCATCTTGAGTGCATTGTTCAACTCTAGTTTCATGCTTAACTGGAGAGCCCAATCGATGTGTTTGAAGTAGTTGAATCGGAAGCTTTATACTCACTCATAGAAAATGATGGTATTGTAGCAGGAGCTTGTTGCGTAGGTTGAGCAGCGTTAACCATTGCTACCTGTGTTGCATCGGTAATCGCTTTCTGAATAACATTTATATGCAAAGATGCTCTCTTAAGGAGTCCAGATAATATAGTATGATCAAAAATTAATCTCATATAGTATGGCTATGGAATTGTTCCTAATTTATGAATACAACTATAACTCACTTAAAAATCAAATGTTAACTTTGACATTTAAGTGTAAACATAGTTGCATTCATAAATTAGAAAAAAATTCCATGACCATAGTAGATGAGATTAATTTTTGATCATACTTTACATACATACAATACATTTGATCCAAACTGCACACAAAAACAGTTATGGGAACAAACCGTAAAGCATGCAATAACAGATCTACCTATCAAATATGAGATAGATAAGGGTACCACCTTACCAGTGCTAATATAATCCCAGTGCATTAGCATGGGGTTATTGTAAAACATTTTATAATAAACATACTGTAACGAACACCGATGTTGAAGAATTATGGACTCATGGCTTATCAGCTTACACCTCAGAGATGTGACAGCATATCATTGCACACTGCCACACAATCATTCAAAGCGATTAGCAAAAAGAGGTGTTAGACCGAAAGTATATTCCGTTTCGATTATTTGTCTAGCACTCGCAAGCCAACCATTATTGAAGGTAAAATGGGTCTCTATGAGGTGACGATGATTTTCGATTAATGAAATTTTCACATCTCAGGGTGCAACCATGCCTCATCACCTATCAAATACACTGGGTAAGAAATGTCAATGATCCCAGATTACTTTTGACGTTGATAAAATTATTGCTCTGAGTTAGTGGTCATTCATTCAATATTCGTAAATTTCCAGAGAGCATCTTATCTGCAGCCCTTTAAATCTGCGAAACTGCAGTATTGCAAATCTAGAAACTGCACTATTTTAAATGTTTAGCATAAAAGCTCCCAAGGCGCCTTGTCCACTAGAACTTGAAAGATTTATTATCTAAATGGCAAACCGTTATATTAAGTTAAGACCAACTTTAAATCGTAATATCCTAAGTGACTCCAAAGCAAACCTGAAAAACCTCAACTTAAATTGGAAGATCGGTAATTGTAATGAAATTGATAATTTCGCCCTAATGTTATGCCACATTAATGGCTTTCTGCGATACAGTAAGGAGCAGTTATGATATTTTGTGCCTGGCGGTTAGGTCTGTTCAATGCGCGTTTAATCAAATTATACCTGTAGATACGTGCTGCGGTTGTGGCTTCGCCGCCATTTTGCGGCTGCGTTAAATTTTGTAACTTCTGCTAGTGTCGCTTTATATTTGGAATTTGCCGCGTGGAACCGAATGTAATTAACAGGAGCCATTTCATCGAGCAGTGATTTCCAGTAAAATTCTGTCGCTCTTCCTATTATGAGTCCTGTGAAATCGGATCCGGATAAACAACTGCTCGAAGCGACTTACGCATTTACAGTGAGAAATGTAGTGTAAATGATAACACTTTAAATCGGTTCTTTTGAAATATGAACTATTGGACAGAAAAGTAAATTATTTATGCAGAACTCATGGTATTGTTGTTTTTTTTTTAGTTTAATTAACAAAATCTGGCGGTTTCTAACAGGCCTTTAAGATATCTACACTATGATTTGTGATTACTGCTGATAATTTTTAACGCTCATGGTAACCCGTTCGTTACGTTTACATAATCTATTTTTTTGGTAAATTGCATTATGAAGCCTGCATGTAATAATTATTTTACATAAATACAGTGGCTGCTCGTTCACCGTTTTTTTATTCTGACAGAAACATTGTTTTGTACGTACCTATGTTTCATCATTCTTCTCATTTTCAAGCTTAAACCACCTGTAAGTTGTATTTCATGAATATTAGGTAACAGTACGATAAACGCTGTTTGCTTTCTGGCCGCATCGGAGCCAGATCGAAGCGACACTAAGCTTTTTCGACAGTTGATAGACCGCCGCAGAGTTTAGCGGCAAGAAGTAGGTAGAGAGATAAGGATATTTTAACCTTTAATGGGCCCCACGTCCGCGTAAGCTCACGCTCCAAGCAGGCTCAGCCTGACCTGACCACTGCGATACCGGACTCGTGCCAAGTTTCTGATGACTGATGCTTACAAATTTCGCAGGTATAGTGCCTGATGAAGAAACGCCGCGCCAACGGAGCATACTCGAAATCTACCAGTATACTGTCTTAAGACACGGTTACTTAAATAACTATGTTATGATCAACTTTATTATACTCGTTATGTGTTATTGTCGCACATCTTGAAATAATATGCTTACGTCAATCACTCATGCATTTATGTATCTCAAGAAGTGAAGATGCAATAATTATTTTTCGCTGAATTGTACATTTAAAAGAAAATTGAAAGGGAGATATTCTATTCAGCTCATCATATAAGTAAATGTGTTCACTATGACAAATTTTCCAGTCCACTCGCGAAATATTTAAATCTCGTGATACCAGAATCTGTCTTTGTCTGTGAAGGGGTGGAAAATGCATTTTACGTTCGATGGTTGGTTCTACCATCAAAATTCTCCAGATCCGCCAATGATATACAATATTAGTGCAGCATGTGTAATCATTATTTTTGATTACTTTTATAAGTTAGATATGCATAAGTAGTAGTCATTGAGGGGTACAACCAATGAGCCTGAAGAAGCAATTTCTTATTTTAGAAAAAATATTTGGAGGTTTGAAGAATTTGTCGAAGCCGTAAAAATTCCTGAAGGAGTGGATAGCAAATTATCTGAAGAAAGTTTGGAAGATTCGACAAGATTGTGCAATTCTCCATGTTTTGAGAAAAACTAAAATTGAAAAAGGCATTCGAGGTAGTTATCGGTTGGAGAGTGAGAATGGCCTCCCTGTAGCTCATAAAGAAGAAGCCAATACTAACGTTTTCCATTGGGCAAGCTGGAGGTTCTAATGTGCAAGATTGTAAAACTTTACTAGACCTTTTCTATGTTTATTTTCTAACGATCTTGTCGATATAGATATAGGGTTTTCGACAAACCTATATGCTATCGAGAAAGCAAATCTAACCACAGTTGATTCGCTCATGTGAATAACCTAATGGAAATTTTAAAAATGCCTTTCTGTCGGGATTGTTGGTCTGCAAAGATTAAACTAAGAGATTCGTATATAGCATTAATTAAACAAAATGCAAAACTGTACTAGCTGTTTTCACCCATAAATAATACGTATATGCAACTGATAGCGCAGCCCATGAAAGGACAAACGGTAATAACTTCAAACTTTATAAGGTAGAAAGAAGAATTGAATACATGGGTAGGTCTCAAAGGATACATGCCAAACAAACCCATAAAGAGGAGTTCTGAACTAAGTCAGAGCAAACAAAAATTCTAATACAATTGAAGCTGACTTGGAGAATTGGATATTGTTCTTTTATTGTAAATAAAAATGATTAAACTATGTTTATTTCTGACCTAAAAACTTTTTTGATGAAATCTAAATCTGCCTTCAGATGCTAAACAATTTATCGTTTGGGTTACCTAAATCGTTTTAATGGCATTTATATTCACGATTCCAGATGGGGGATAGCTCTTCCACCCCTATTTCCTTTTCGGAAATTTTGAGATCTCAATTCTGAAACTGCACAACGTGCTTGTGCGGTATTTTGTTTAGGTCCGCGGATGAGGTAGATTTGACTTCTTTGGTTCGGCTTCTCACTGTTCCCGTCTATTTGCTGTAGAAAATAGTAGCTTCCGGAATAGAATATATCTAGTGGTCGTTTACAATCTGAGGTAGGAAATGATTATATTAGTTTCCACGTGGGGTAATCTTTCCTTTTTCTTTTTCAAAGTTTGTCTGCCCAATATTGAACATAATTCTCCCCTCTTGATTTCCATGCTTGTTTAATTTATACCTGTCGTCCTACTTTTCCAATGCTACATATGGGTCTCCAGGTTAAAAGTCCGTTGGACCATCTTTCGTCGGTTGCTCTGGCAGCATGCCTAGCCCAGGTCTATCTATTTAAGTTTAGCAGTTCTCCCAATTACATCTGCTACAACAGTATTTTCTCGTAACCAAGAGCTGCTTTCCTGTTCTTGAAAGACACTCCACGCATCTTACGTTTCATCGATCTTTGTAGAACTGAACCTTTGTGCTCTATTTTTTTGGGTGAATGTGGGCCAATGCTCTATCGAATTTGTTTTCAAGCCTTTCTTCTTTGATTTTCTTTTTTTCTTTCTCTATTTTTTCTCCCTTTCTCCGTTTTGTTTCATCTTCTGTTAGATGTACTTTTAACCATGCATTACCGCGATATATCTACACGAGGGAGAGGCACATCATGTTTGCCGACTAAAGGTTTATAACTACTAAGAATACAAATTGAGGAAAAGCAGTGATAATAAGGTGCAAAATCGTATTAACTGGACAAACCTATATTGCGACAAATGACAATGTATTAAATTCTTACCCATTCCGCATTTGTTAACTCATGTTTCATTTAAAACCTTCAGTTTAGCTGTGCTGCATGTAAGGTATGTCAAATAGCTATTTATGTTACAAGTACGAAATTAAAAACATTTTTGGACGAGCCGCAGTTTATGGCCAAGCAAGGGTAGCAAGCGAGGCCCATAAATAAGGCGAGTCTAAAAGTCCGATTTCGTTCGAGTTCCATATATAATTTTTGGTTCTAATGCTTTGAAATCGTTTTTCTTATTTAAAGAAATGACAGTTTAATTGAGGAAGGTGGTAAAAGTCGAGGAGGTCACCATCCTAGCACAAAATGGAATGTATTGCTATGGTATCCCCGCTGCTTACTTTTATTTAGTATTTATATTTAAAAAAATGGTTATGTAACCTGTAATTGCACTGTACCTATCAGAGAAAAATCTACTGGACCAAACGTTGCTATAAAACCAGGGGCTAGTTATTCAGTTATATATCATTTATTTTTACTAATTTACAAAATGTTTCTTTCACATGGTACTTTTACTTACAAACTTAATTTATTTGACTCAAAAGTTGTAAAATAATTTGTGCCCTGAAAAAAACAGCAGTATATTTTGATTTCGACAAATGAAAAGACAGCGTTAGTTTTTGTTGCTATCGTTATTAGTGCTAAAAAGTAAAAGGTACTTGTACGGAAAAGTGGATGTTTTCGGTAGCTAAACATTGCCGAAATTGATAGCTTTTCTATGCAGTAGAACAAAAAATTATTTTCATGTAGTATGACTATGGAATAGTTTATAATTTATGAATACTACTACGTTTATACTAAATGTCAAATATTACATTTGATTTTGAAGTGAGTTAAGTTGCATTCATAAATTAGAACCTATTTCATAGCTATACTAGACGAACATATTTTTTGATCATACTATATAATTTATTTATTGGTAAAATATTCTATATATAGGGTATCTGATTAATCAGATACCATTAACCTTTGTAATATTTAAAATTTTCTTATTGAGTATTCCTAAGTAACGTCACAATCCCCGTCCTAACAGCTGAACGTGGACAAGCAATGTTAACTCTCTTATGGAAGCTTTACATAAATTCTAATTATATAAGTTTTATGTTCATTGTACTGCGTTTATTTAATACAGAGGTGTAGTTTATGCGCTATTTATTAATTCTGTAAATAGATAAAGGCAGCACTCCATTGGTATTACAATTTTTGGTTGTGAGATAGGTATCAATAACCACCCACAAACGGTACCGATATCCCTGTTAAATTACCCATTTCAGTTAAAAATTGAAGAAAGTTAAGGACTTGTAAAATAGTTTACTGATAGGGTTTCTAGTTTAATCCAAAAGTTGGTTAAGTAACATATTTACATAAAAAATATAACCTTGATACCGACAAAAATGCGAACATTTTGTGCTGTGTTTGGGTGTTCAAATAGAAGTAACCGAGAGACAGAAAAGAAATATTTTTGATTTCCTGGTGTACGAAATAGAAGAGGTCAAGATATTCCTAAGGGCAAAAAAGAAGGGAGTTGTGGGTGAAGGCCCTCCGAAGAGCAAATTTGACACCACAAAAGATTAGATTTGCTCAAATCGGAGAAACGTTCACTCAACCTCAAATATATATGGTCAGGAATACACCATATATTTACCAACGATATATTATTTTTAACTATACGTACAAAATAATCGGCAATTCAAAGCAAACTGAATTGTATATTAATAAAATTAGCATTTTCCACGGGGGCTGCGTTTCTTTGCTCCTTGGAAAACTGCAACCCACTTAGCAGGTAGGTATCGGTGTCGGCAGAATTTGTACTGGTGCGAAGTATGTATTTCGGCCCTGTGTGTGGGATGTCCGCAACGCGGCTTCAAAATAAGCGGTTTGTTTACAATTAGTTCTCTGCAAAACAAACGCATAAATTAACAGGATTAGGGGATACCTGCGGCCCAGAGAGTGCGTAAGGGTTAGTGCGGGATGTGCTAGTGCCTTAGAATGGTCATGTGTTCTTCCCAAAGAAGGTGCGCCGTAAATTTGTCCCTGCTGAAATTTACTCGTTTTAGCGGGCAAATGGATTTGACAGCTCGACGATCGCTTGCTGTGAATTCATCTGCACTCGCTCGAGAGGCGGGTTTTGACTTCGAGCTCCAGAAAGTCGTCTTTGGACGTAAATTGTTGACTCTATAGGTAAATCCCGTAATGCGGTTATATTATTCGTGCTGCCTTCATGCAGAACGTACAAAATGGTTCATACAGGTAAAGTTGTGAATAAATTATAATATTCTCGTCGCCTACGGTAGTGTGGAAAACGTGAGAGCTTTTAATTATCAAGAATTATGTTAGCAGACACAGAAACAGTGTTACATTCTAACATACAGGTCGGGTTAGGTGGACGTGTTAGAAGACAGAGACACACTGTCACATTCTAACATACATGTCGAGTTAGGTGGGTATGATAGGAGACAGAGAGATACTATCACATTCTACCACCAGGAAAGGATTTAGAGGAAGGAAAGTCCAGAGACCCAAGTCGGACTGCTGGTCGGGACCGGTGGACTCAAGTGACTTAAATGGTTGCGGAGTTTTCTTATATACTTTTCGGGCGACTTTATCGGTACAGCGGTTCTGGGTAATATTGAATGAGACGCGGCACCGGGGTTGTTTCTTGGTGTCTTTGCGCATAGCAGGTACGTGATTTGCTATCACAAGTTCGAGCGCCGCATAGATGTAACGCTCGATTACGCAATGTACAAATCAAATACATTTTTAATGTATCAATAAAATTTGCTGCAGAGGTTAGCGTTACAATGCATTTCTATTATCAAAACGTCTCTATTAATTAATTGGAATTAATTTAGAATTTCCATGAAAACCGACGATATCTGGTGATTTAATTAATCCAGCCTACGTGCCAACATTAAAACTTGGCTATGTATCTAGTATGACAGCCTCATCTGGAACAGCAAGCAAGCATAGTGCGACTAAAAAGAGGTTTCTAGAAAAAGGCACAAATAACAAATTAGGCACCTAAAGTTATACATTTATTTAAAAATTAAATCAGAAATACTTCTACCTTCCAGATAGTTCACTCACAAAGGGTAGTTACTGCTCACCCACGAATCACGATAGTTTTAAATAACAATAAATCTTAAAATTACTAACTTAATTACTTATAAACTAAACTACACTTTTTACTCTAAAAAGTTATCGATTTTTACCTAAAAAATCAACAAATTACCACAAACCTCCTAACAAACCATGCAAAGGTTGTCCTCGATCAGCTGTTATTGGACGGAGCTATGACGTCACTGTGACGTACTTCGAAAAGGCTAATTGAAGAGTTCTTTTCTGGAAGCGATTAAAAGCAAATTTTGATTATTTTAAGTTTAGGCAGTGCTGCAAACCTGATGAAAAGGGCCAATGTTATAAAACGACATAAAGCCAAGAAATCCATCTTCTCCAGCCAATCTCCATCCATTTTAACGATTGTAGTAAGTGTAAAGGCCTACAAGATTAAGATGTTTATGATAAAATTCTAAAAGTACAAAAGTGATAAGATATTTGAATAGTTTTATTACACAGCAAAAAAATATATTTGGCATTTAAATCTAACGTTCCTATTAAATACTTATTACATATATTCAACTTGTTCTAGTTCGATATGCTGTAATAAAGAACGCATGTCAGATTTGTACTTTACGTTTCATCAAAAAAGGCGACAAACTATGGATTTCACATTTAAAAACAGAAATAAAAATCCGATGCCAATCATTTCCTCGTAATACAAAGCTCCTTCAAATCTGACACGGAAAAAGCACAAGGGATTTCCAGCGAATCGCTCAGCGGAACGTCATGAACTCGCCGATCTGAACGCCGCTCCGTTCTTCATTTCTTTTCGCCGTCGCAAGGTCCGGCACGTACTTTCGTTTGTATTCAAAGGGTGGGCGATCTGTGTGTACATTTTGTTTGCACCAAAGAATTAAAAGGTGCGGGTTTTAGCACGCATAAAATTCTATTAAAGGCGTAATTTTTATCGCCGTGGCGCTAACTGGATTATTTTAAAAAGTCACGAAATTGCTTTTACCATCGCAGGACTTGAATTTAAATTTTGCATTAGGACGGTTTATAATTTTGGAGCTTTCGTTAGAATGGGGTTTGCGTTAAATGCATGGAACTGCACTCACTGGCAATGTTATATGAAAACATACGTGCAGTTATTTTCAAATCATTTAATGAGTTTCAGTAGGCGGCATAATGCCAACCAACGATTAATTAATTGATGTTTAATTAATATTTATGCATACTCAAATAATGCAGAGTTATATGTTTGTACAGTTGCAAAATGTTTCATTATATTTTCATTACCATTCATAGGCAATTCAGCTTTGCGTTTCAACAGCATAATGTGCGACTTAGGACGTGGAATCACAGCTTGTTAACATTCTCTTACACGACCCTGGTTTGAAGGTATTTCATAATTATGCAAACCTATCCGTACGTTGCCCTCCAGAAAGCTCAACAGAAACCATTTTTGAGTCTCAGATGTTTTTTCTGCACTGCCTACGCTAATCGATAATAAATTAACGAAACCGAGAACAAAGAGCATTTCGAGTGGCACTTAATCTCTTTTTTCAAACGCCCAATTAACATTTGGAAACCCACTTCCTGTTAAAATTCAGCCTACTTAACGGATTACGGCCGAATGTTTATTCGGCAAATAAAATAGCTGCTTCTTATTGTTAGCATTTTCAAAAGACGCACTTCCAGTGATTACTTATTGCAAATTTACAACTTCTTTGTTGAAAAGGTAAGAACGTGCGCGTTTTTCATGCCCTACAATTTATTTGTAACTATAAGGAATACTAATTACAAAAATTTAGGTGTGTCAAGGTTGCACATTTCAGAAAATTCTGGCGATTCAATTTCGCACATCAGTAGCAAAAGTTTAAAAAGTAACTAGGAGACTTGCGCAACCATAAACTATATACCGGGTGTCCGAAAAGCAAGGAATATTCTATATATCTAGGTAAATATTTATTTTATCAAAAAATGTCTGAAATATAAGTTATCTAGTAGTTAGTTCTTCATTACAGGAAGATATTTAATTAGTGGTTTCTTAAAAAACAAAGGAGCAGCTAATATCACTACAATTTTTTTAAATGACAATGTACCCCTATATTATACTCATTTGATAGAGATATTTTTTCTCTTTTCAATTATTTTAGATTTAGATTTAGGTTCCACGACTGCCTTTTGCTGGCATGCGCACGTCAGCCCTTTGGACTTTTTGTACTGTCGGGAGTTTTCAAATTAGCAGGCCTACATCCGTATCTTTTACTAGACTTACGATGTTCCCTACTAGCTTGCGGTTGTCAATAAAGTTAAGGCTCCAATCGAGTTGGTGTCTTTTACGCTCTAATGCTGGACATCAAAGAGGATATGATATGCTGTTGCATTATCCTCTTGGCATAGTCTGCAAACAGGTTCATCTCTATAAATATTGATCCTGTGCATAAATTCTCTGAATGCTCCAGTGCCTGTTAGTAGACTGACTATTTGCTTGATTCGAGTTCTGTTCAGTCTCAACAGGGTTTTGGTTTTTAGCAGTCTTTTGTAGTGTGTTGCTTGATTGTAGTTTCTCCACCTTAGTTGGTGTGCGGTATTGACTCATTCATTAATTGCTGAGCGGGATTGGTTTTTCTGAATGCTTAGACCAGGTTCTGGACCGGTCATTGCATTACGGGATGCTTCTTTTGCGAGCTTGTCCGCCTTTTCGTTTCCTTCAATACCTTGGTGACCTGGGATTCAGCATAATTTTACTGTATTTTCCTGGCTCAAGGTTTGAAGTTTGGATTTGCATTCCTTGACCAGTCTCGATGAAGTACTGAAAGCGTTTAGGGCTTTCAGTGCTGCCTGACTGTCTGAGAGAATGTGTATGTCTCGATTGATATGATATAAAACTTTAATACTTTTACTGAACTAGTCTTTGAGAAAAAAGCAAAGAAGTGATGGTACAGTGATGTTGAGTTTATTTTAATAGCCATTAATCTAAACACCTATAATTGCTTTCAATTGTCGAAACAATTGATTGCGCCATTTGACAGAAATTTCAATATACGGGCTCTGTTAAAGATTTACCAAAAACGGGCAGAGCTACAACTTTAAATAAAGAAGAAAGTAAAAATATGATGTTGGCCGTCGTGGAAAATCGACATGTTTCCGTTAGACAAATTGCGCGAGATTGTAATACAAGCAAATCCACTGTACACAGCGTCCTAAAAAAGAAAAAGTGGCACCCATACAAAGCGTGTGTAGTTCAGGAGTTATTTGCAGACGACTTGGATCGCAGATTGGAATTTTGTGAAGAAATAACCCACCAACTTGAAGGCAATGCAAATTTTCACAAAAATGTTCCGTTTACTCACGAGGCAACGTTTTGCTTAAACGGCACAGTTAATAAGCAAAACACACGATACTGGTCTTCAACAAATCCTAACTGGTATCTAGAAGGACACACCCAGTACCAGCAGAAAGTTAATGTGTGGGCAGGAATGATGAGAAACCAGATTTTCGGACCATATTTTTTTTTAGGGTAATTTAACGGCCGAGGTTTATCTAAATTCTCTGCCATTTGAAGTAGTTCCTGCATTAGCTGTTTTATACCCAAATGAAGATGAACCGGATATACCCCACGACGGAATATGGTTCCAGCAAGACGGGACCCTTCCACATTTTCGGATTAATGTCGCCAGTACCTTAATGATACCTTTCCAACTCGTTGGATAGGCAGAAGAGGTCCAGTAGAATGGGCTGCTCGGTCACCAGATTTAAGTCCTCTTGTTTTCTTTCTTTGGGGCGACCTTAAAAGTAAGGTTTACGTAAATAGACCGGGAGACATTGAGAGCTTAAAAAATCGCATTCGTACAGAGATGAGGGCCATCACACCTGAAGCTGTTTCAAATGCGAGTGATGACTTTCAACGTAGAATTTATCACTGCCAGGCTGTGAACGGTGCTCAATTTGAACATTTATTGTAGTTTCCTTTTTTTGCTGTGTCCAGATTAATATTAACTTAAAATAAACTTGTTAGAGTTATTTCAGATTAGTTCAGTTATTATGTTAACATTATAGATTGCGTAATAAACTTACCATCACTCGACCATCACTTTTTTGTTTTTTTTTTCATAAAAACTAGTTCAGTAAAGGTATTAAAGTTTTATATCATTGAAAAGACAAAAAAACATCTCTATCAAATGAGTACAATATAGGGGTATCTTTTAAAAAAATTGTAGTAATATTCGCTGCTCCTTTGTTTTTTAAGAAACTAAATATCTTCCTGTAATGAAGAACCAAATACTAGACAACTTTTATTTCAGACATTTTTTGATAAAATAAATATTTACCGAGATATATAGAATATTCTATACTTTTCGGACACTCTGTGTATTAATAAATGTTAATCCGATTACGAGTACACAGTACACAATTATATGTCTAACAAACAAAATCAATTATTACGAGTACAATAATAAAAAATATGAGTCTATGTATATAACATAAAAATTATTGGACAAGTCTGCACCAATAACCACAAAATACATTGGTTTAACATAAACATATCTGAAAAATCGATTTCAACTAAACGTAATATTAAGAACATATACGTATATAGTTAAGTTAAACGAAATTGTGTTTCAATTTAAAAAAATACATTTATTTTTTAACACTAAAATATATGAGTAGTCGCTAGACTAATCCATTACGAAACTAATTTTGGGGTGAGACAACAGGAAGTGAAATAGTATTGTTTTCATATTTTTTGTGAATACAAAGTGTAGTTTGCCAGACTGAACGGTCCATGAAAAAGTTCTTATTCGCTGATCTAGGTGTTCACTCTGATAAAGCATTAGTAATAACCTAACCTGTTATGATTATACAGTGAAGTCCATTTATAATGTAAAATGACCATATTGCAAGTTAAATGGTCTGCCCAATTTATCATTATAATATAGGTTTTTTTTAAATTTTAATAAAGAATTAAGATTTAAAACTAACAATTTATTAAACATGGTTTATACAGACAAAAAAATAGGCATGTGTATAATGTATCACTCCGGATTATCATTAGGTAACGTTAGGGATCATTTTAGTGTAAAATATCCTAACACACCAGTTTGTAATGTGTCTACAATATCAAGAACAGTTAGACAATTTGCAAATATACTCTGTGTGGCACTACATGAGAAAAAAACATCGACGTAGAACAGTAACACATGAACTTGACCAATTAAACGTGGTGCAAACCGTTACAGAAAATAAAAATATCTCTACTAAAGGGATTGCAATAAAGTCATTATTAGTTTTGTTACTAATATCGATTATTATAACAAAATCATACAAAACGCAATAAATTAAATAAACTTCTTGTATTGTTCCGCAATCAGTTTTGTTTATCCTATAGAAGATTTTTCCAAATTACTCGAAATTACATCACGCAGATCTATTAAATTTTGCACTATTGTTTCTGAACTGAAAGTGCAGTTATTTATACCACTTTCATTTATTTACATACATTATTTTATTTTTTAAATTAAACAATAAATTATTTAAACAGGACTTTCTAAGACATTGCTGATTCGTATACTTCATGAACACAAACACAAAAGTTAAAAATATGCTAACCATTAACAGCTTCTTCAAAATGATTTTGAAAATAGAACAGCGTTTTGTAAAACACTAATGAACAGAATATTTAATGAAAACATTCTATTGAATCACATGCTGTTCTCTGATTAATGCACGTTTCGTTTATTTGAGATCGTAAATTCTCAAAACGTTAGGTAGGTATCTTTTTAATCCAGTTTTCCTTAAATATTATCCACTGTTTCCCAGATACTAGGTCTTGGTCAACGGAGAATTTGCATGCATTTCAAGAATCACATACGCAGTATCGACAATCTGTGAATACTTGGTGTGTTATTATGATCGGCAAGGTTATAGGGCCAATATTTATAGATGGTACTCTAAATAGTGTCAAATACTTGCATTTATTACAAGTGCAGCTACCTCAAGCAATCATAGATACTAATATTAATTAATGCAGCCCGCCCTCATTGTACTAGGGAGGTAGTTAATTATCTTAACGGGTCATTTCTTTTGTGGATTGGAAGACGGGGCATTCTCAATTGGCCTCTGAGGTCTCCCGATTTCTCTCCAAATGACTTTTCTATGCTAAAAACACATACAATAAAAGAGAGATTAACTAATGTTTAAAATTTTAATTATTTCGTCTCACAAGCTAAATATGCGTTCGCATACATTTGACATCTTGCACTTTTTCTTAATCTGGCAGCTTGCTTCAACAAAGCAAGTTGCCTTTCATTTTTCTTACAAATTGTAATTGTTTTAATTACTTTGGCTATTTAATAGCTAATATTTAACCTCAATCACTAATGATTGTTTAAAATTCATCACTTTTTGTCTACTTAGAAGCCTTAGACTCTGCAATGTGGCTTTATTAAGTTACTTGCAAATTTTTGTTAATATTTATTATAAACCTTTTTGGAAGCCATCTTGGTAAGCCTTGACAAATTTTATGTGTGTTTGCTTATCTAATTTTTAACCCTTGTATTTTAGTTTGAATGCAACTCAATCATTTCTAAGGAACCCATCTGAAGTGGCGAAACGTCAAATATCTGTTAACATTTATATATGTGACTTTTGGACCTCAAGGAACAACACAACTTGTATTTTAATAAACTTTTTGGCTAACTATCTCCTACAATAGTATTATTCCCCGAATCAGCCAAACATCTTTTATCTATTATTAACTAATGAATGTCAAAACATACCTGTTAATTTCGTTAATAATTCCATCACACAATTTAACAATCGTTTAGCCTTCTGTTTAGAAATACAAGGTGCGCACTTCGAGCAGTTATTATAATACTCGTAACTGCTTGCTGCTGTTCCTATTTCTTTATTTTTATATAATTCATTTTCGTTATTAAATAATTCTTTTTAACTATAAACACGTTTAATTTTATGTTAACTTTTCTTAACTAACTAGCTGGTAATAAAAGGGCGCATTCAGACTACACAACAGTTGTACAACTGTGATTATTGTTAAATATCACCTACTTTCTAGTTACTCTTTAATTTATTTTACTAGCCTCATCAAATAATGTTTATTCATTCATTTGATCAAAATAATAAAAATAATTAAACTGCGGTTGTGTCGTTTGAATGCGCCCAATATATAATGGGTTGCCTATATTCCAATGATAAAGTGGGCGGACCATTTAGCTTGCAATATGATGGCCATATTGCGATCAAAAACAAACTTTATCGCTGAAACCCATGAAAAATACTGTCTACACTGCACTTTAAGTACATTTGAACTACAATTAACTAAATTATAAGTTTATGTGACATTAACCTAGTCTAAAAAGCTACACATACTTGTACAAAAAAAATTTATACGTTAAATTGATAGGTAACATTAAAATGCAATGGGATAAGTTAAATAAAATGTTGAAAGTGAATTTTCAACTAAGAACAATCTACAATTTTATTATTGTATTGACAAAAATCATGCTACAAATTAGATAAGTCTAATTATTTTCAATGGTTTCCACCATGAAGTTTATTTTTGATATCTCGGTATACAGGGTGAATTATAACGTACGAAGGAAATTTTTAGGGTAGATAGATGGGACTAATATTCTCCGTACGTTATAAATTACCCTTTATACATGGTGTTTGATAACGTACGGAGGAGATTGAAAGGTTAGCTAGATGAGACCAAAATAAAGTTATTTTCTTAATAAACTTGGCAAAAAACCCAATAACAAAAATAACAGTAGTTTGCCGTTCTTGTAAATTAATGCCTACTTATTGAATACCAATGGTATTAATACGGAAAAACTTAGAAAGAATTTCATTGCGTTTTCGTTTCCATAGAAACATACGTATTTCTTACAATACCTGATAATTTGCTGTTAAGGTAGTTTAACTTGAAATTATACAGAAAACATACAGTAAAAATAAGAGACTTTTTTAAATAAAGAAAACGTTATTTTAGTAGTTACAATTGTATTGCTAAATAAGCTACAGCTCCCGCAGCGTAACCTTAGAAAAAAGTTTCACTTCGCGCCTCAATACGATACAGTGTAGAGGTAGCGTACACTCCGAATTAAAAGTACATATCTTCAAAAGCGCTTATTTTTAATATACTTTATAAATAATTTTTTGCACTTCCGGGACTAAAGTTGATACTTTAGTCCCCGTAAACAAGGACTAAAGTAGCTCATTTAATCCCTAGGGACTAAAGTAAAAATGATACCGTAACTATAGTAAATTTATGTACACACGAGGTTAGTAGGTTAGGTTTTGTTTGTCATTTGACACACACTGACGCAAAACTTAACCTGCAAATCTCGAATTTGACATATACTGACAATACACTTTAGTACTGCCAATTGATTCAGGCTATCCAGGACCTGCTGCAATTCAGTTTAATAATAAATAATTGTAAATAAATTGTAATTTTCAGTTTCCAAATTGACAGATTCCAAATTTTGGAAATGTTTGATGATAATGTTCCCAAAAGTGCAAAAAATAGCGTATATACCTCGGAACTAAAGTGCCTAAATCCCTTAAGTGGTTGTTGCCCTCGGGCTTCGCCCTCGAGGCAACAAACTCCACTCGCGGGATTAAATGGTGCACTTTAGTCTCTCATGATATAATATACTATAATCTACAATAGTTCTTGCAAATAAAACAATTGGACCAACATTATTTGCAGGAAACAAGCCTATATAAAAATAGTAGAGTTTAAAGACGCAAGGGTCAAGTGTAAACTTATTTGGCGTCAGCTTTTTATGGTTAATGTACAGCAATGACGCACCAGCGAATAGTGATCTTGGAACCAGCCGACGTGCACGATATGATGCGATTGCACCCGAGAGCTGCCTGCGTGAAATTTCTAAGGTTACGATGCGGGAGCTGTAGAACCATTCACCATAGCAAAACCATTCACATTAGGTGTTCGAAATGCTGACTTTGTATTTCAACACACAGTGCGCCCGACGTCCAGTTTTCCTACTCTTGGAAATTGTTGGCGTAAATGCTTTGTTGTAGCTTTGATGCGGCGGTGCAATGCATCGATTGTATCAACTCTTTCATTAGTAAAATGTGCAGCCATCATGCATAAACCGCATGGTACAGCGCACATCCAAAGGAACATCTTCGAGGAGCTCTGACAGAATTTCTTGTAAAAACTGCAAATAAGAATAGCCATTAAGGCGTGCTAGTCATTTGTAGGGCTCTATTAAGGTGTTGTTCAAAATATCAGCCCACAGATTCAAACTAAAACGCTGCAAGAAACTACTCTAACGAATCGCGTGCGGAGTTTGATCAGCCCATATGTGAGAATTGTGGAAGTTGAGAACACTGTTCCTAGTAAAACAGCATTCATCTGTTACCAATACGTGTATTGGATATTCTTCCTTTCCATTAGTGCAATTTAGCAGCCATTCACAAAACTACTGCCGCAGCGATAATCCATTGTACCTTTTGCAGATGATAGGGGTACAAATCATTACTGCTCAATGTGCGCCAAATAGAGGATGCAGAAACTCCAACTTGGTGGGAAATGTTGGCGTGTACTTGTAGTTGGATCAGCATCAACCTTTTCTAAAAGTTCTTCCTCCGCATTCACCTCATGTAGATTTGGTCTGCCACCACCATGATCTTTCTTAGGTTGTAAATTACCAGTCTTTCTTCCGCGTTGGACTACACGAAAAAAGTATTTTCGAAAGGCGTTTGTCGATCTGGGAATCTTTTCGAATACATACGTCTTGCACGTGCAGCGTTTTCTTCAGCAGCTCCATACATAATATAATCATATCTACATGTTCTTCGTTACTGTAGTTAGCCATTTAAGTCGAATTGAACACTTAATAGCTGATGCATCTTAATTTTGACGTTTAAATGAATTAACACTCAAACACATTTCTGCTGCTACTGGTTTTTTGTTCTTTTTAAATAGTCAGCGGTTCTCCATTAGTGAACATCAATGTTTAGGCATTTAAAAAATATATTTAAACTTGAACTTGAACTTAAAACGTAAATTACTACCTCAGTTTCTAAAAACTGCTCGTTAATGAGTCAACTTTAATTTCCTGTAACTTTCTTGATGTGGAGTTGTGGTTAGAAGTGTATTAAGAAAATAACTTTATTTTAGTCCCCTCTAGGTACTTTTTCAGTCGCCTCCATACGTTATAAAACACCCTGTATATAAGTAAGTAAAGTAAAGTAAAGTTCGGGCAGTTCAGTCCATGTAGGAACATGGCCTGAGACACTTGTAGAAAATTACCGGGAAGGTTTCTTGTCTTATTTTAATGCAAAACGTACTATCAACATGGATCCGCAATTTTTTCGTCTTGGGGGTTGAACAGATTTTGTAAATTTTTGAAAACGTGTTGGAATATTAATTACAAATTTGGTGAGAGCACATGCGGCGCCAAAAACAATTTTTTGGGCCCGTAAACCACATTTCAATTTGCCATTTTTGATGAGGTCTTAAATGCCCTGATTAAAACTCTACAAAAATGTCTCTTAGGTTTTTTGTTAAAATGCGCGTTTTTTGTCAAAATTTGAAAAATAAAACCAGGTGCTGCTAACTTTTAACTTTGTTTATTGAAATATCACATTCAAATTAAGAGAAAACACAGTTTTCAGGAAACAAATGAGTCGAAGAATCTGTCAGGAATGACCACCTTTCAGCACGATGTAAAGCCAGCCGGTGATGTATTGTTCTTCATGTGTTCTAATGCGTGTTTTATTTCATGATTAGTTATTTCGGGAATGTGTTCCGAGCTTACGTTCATTATTTTGGTCCCATTTTAATTTTTCTTTAGTTGTTCTACATGTGACGTGCAGAGGTTTCTATAGTATTCTTCTGCTATGCTTAACATTTCGGTTCTGTTAAGTGTTTCTTTCTATTTTTTGTTTTTTAGTATTATTATCTGATGTTCCTCATTTTAAATGTTTGTTATTTTCCATGACATCCTTTATCATTTCTTCATAGTGCATTTCAAGGTCTTTGCGTATCATTCTCCTTTCTTCTCGTCTAGCTTCTCGATATATGCCTCCGTATTTTGTTGTCCCCTTTTCGCTTTTTCCTATTACTTTTTTTGTTTATTTAGTTATTTAGACTAATTTTTCCTAGTAATTTGTAACGCAGTTTCTTTCAACGCTGTTGTTATGCCTTTTTCCAGTTTGTTTGTATCTTTTTCAGCATATTTCTTTAATCGTTTTCTGTAGTAGATCTTTGTATTTGTTAGTATTTTCTTTAAGGATGTTGACGTCAATCATCTTCGTTTTGTTATATTTCGACTTTAGCAACTTTTGGGCGCCTGGAATTAGGCAATTCAAAGTGCGTTATTAGCGTAGTTCTTCACCGGCGTCAGTAGTTTGCGATTCTTCACACTTTGACATCTGAGGTTTAGGTGGCGCATGCTGACGCGGATTGCAATTTCGATATCGAGCGCTTATTTGGCGATATTTATGTAATCGATTTAACAAGTGATTTTACTATATTTGGTCTGTTGGCGTCCATTTTGACCGCTTCGTGAATTCCTTAGCGTTTTGGTGGAAAATCTCCAGGCATAATGCAGTTTAGCTGTTTAGTGGCAATGCAAACGAGCTTTAACAACTTGTGTCTGGTAGGTAATTTTTGGCCTTCGTAATGTATTTCTAAGCTGTGAACTTCTTCACAAGAGATTTTCGAGTTACAATTTCGAATTGCGTTCTTCGAAGTCCTGGCTCTCGATGCGCCTAATTCTTGTGGGCCGGTGACCTGCATGCCGGTTTTCCTTGGCCGAATTGCACGTGCAAATTGCTGAGGAATCGCTAGATGTTATGGGAATTTCCCTGACCGGGGTTAAATAGGCCACGACCTAGTTTCCACCTTTGTAGAAGTCTTGGTTCATGCTGGAATTCACTTTCCAGGTTGCTGCCCGTTAAAGAGGCTACCGGCTGCCTTCGAAAAGCTTTGTTACCGCATCATGGTACAGTCGAATTAAGGTGCTGTAAAATTATTATGTACTTTTTTTGTGCTGCCCCTTGCCGTCGAACTCAAGAGTTCAGATGAATTTTTTGGCATCGCACACCTCGTCCAAGAATTGCATAATTCAAGGGATTTACTTGGGAATTTATCTTCGATTATAATGTTCCGTTTACATTTAATTGTAGCGTCGAGACATCGACTGCAACACTGTTACTCGTAAATTTAATTTAACTGTTCAGTGGTAAAAATTTGATGTTTATTGACAACTTTAATTTACTTTGAAGTATCCAAGTGATGCTGCCAGTTAATTGTAATTTGAAAATTAAAATTTTATTGTTTATATTGTAAACTAGATTTTGCTTTATGGAAGAATTCATTCTTGCTTAGTTGACACAGTCAACTTTGTTTAATCATTTAAATTTTATGGTTTATATTGTAAACTAGATTTGGCTTTATGGAAGAATCTATTCTTGCTTATTTGACTGGTGGATGGCCAACTGCGTTTAAACGTTTGAATTTTTATGGTTCTTATTGTGATTTGAACGTAGTTAATACTGTCACACGTTCGGCTCCAGCCTATTGGCTACTGGAAGCGCCGTTTTTATACAAATCTATCTAATAAGGTACTGCCCCAGGTATAGAACGCGCTTAACAAAAGAGCAGCGAATGCGATTGCTCATTCACTTGGCGTGTCGCATAACACGAGGTTTGAGAATTTAATTGGCTGTCCTATATTTACATATTTATTTATGTTTTTTTGCTTAACTATATTAATTAAAATTGGGGTCCTTATTAAAATAAAATCATAACTACATTACCTTACGTATTTATATTAAATTTGTTTGTATTTTTAATTAAATTCCTTATGTATAGGCTGCATCAAATTTTATGGAACCACTGTTGTCATTATATGTGAATTAATGTCCTCTGGCTTTTTATTTACTGCTGCATCGAGTCTCTATTTTTATTGAGCTATTTAAGTTCGCCGTTACGAGTTTCATCTGATAAGCCTATAATATCCCATTTGATGTTTGTAGTGTCGATTTCTAAGTATAATCGTGGATCGCTCATCAGTGATCTACAGTTGTAAGTTACGATTATTAGTGGTTTTGTTTTATGTTTGTCAATTTCTTGCTCTCCCTAGAATTTGTAGGGGGGACTTCTCGAGCAGTGTGGGATTGTGAAACAATATCTCTACTCACCTGGAGTCTTAATATTTATTAATCTTATCTTTTATGAGGGGTTTCAACTTTTAAAACGCCATGATTGCTTAATGCGGGATGGCGACTTGGGTAGGATACAGGAGTGGTAAATTGGAAATGGGTCGGATATTTGGTTAGGAGATGGTTTCTACTCGGGGTTAAGAAGTGAGAGAAAAACTAAGGCTCACGTGAACAAGGGCGCTTCCCTGAACTGGACTTGTCCCCGCCAGGATCGCAGAGAAGTGACTACCCGCTACCCTACACCAATTATGTTCTGCTAAATAAATTCCAATACTAGCTTTTTAGTTCAGTTGAAATACACATTTAAAATTGTTCTAAATTTTAAATTACGTTTTTCGTTCAAACTTTCTATCGGTTATGTCTATTTCCTTAATATAAATAAAGTGTACGTTGACAGTTCTCTCAACCTTTCAACTCAACAGGTCTTATGAATATCACCTAACAGTTTCCCAGGCTGAACGCATCACCACTCTCTTTCGCGGATTTTTTTAGCATCCGTGGTTTCTTGAAATTAGATACAACACACAAATTTAGTACCAAGAGAGACGTGAGCTATTCCCCTAAGAGATGGCATGAATCATGAACATCGGCGTCCCAAGACGGTTAGAAAACAGAGGCAGAATTGAAAAAGAAACAGGACACTGTCCTATAAAAATAAGAAGTAAAAGATTTCTTGAATACCTTACGTCCGGTTTCGGTGGGTCTTTTTTTATTTTCAACTAACTTTTTCAATAGGGAAGAAAATTATCTTTAATTTGCATGGAGTAGAACATGATCATCAGCGAAGTACAAGGCATTCGTGTATTTTCGCCTATTGCCACATTCATTGCCCCGCAAAACTTAAAAAGTATTGGAATTAGTGAACACTCCGATTTCAGGTTCTTACTTATGTAAAATTCTCAGAAGACTCTCTTGCTCATTTTAACTTGTAACGCCCGTGAGGCAAAAGTCACAGTCGTAGAGCACAAACGAAGTATCTAGGGGTGGTTCAGAGAAACCTCGTGGAATTAACTGTTACTTATTTGAAAAGAATTTAATAAATAAACAAAACTGGGCGCCATGAACATAATAAGTTCAAAATTGAATAGAGTAATTTAATTATATTGTAATCAAAAATTGGATTTAACATAAACATTGTTTCTTATGGTTTTGGTTGAAAAAACCCGCGTCTCGAATTTATAGCGGTACAATTCATCGTAATAAAACATATATGTATATTAAATAAAGGCTGCAAAAAGAAAACTAGTATGGCCATACCTCACATTGTTATATCAGCCGGAAAATTAGGCATATAAACAAAATACATACTACCTCCAGTAATTAATAAGCAGCAACTAAAAAAATTACTGTAAATGGTTTAATCAATCAAATTTTGATAAAACATTGCTCATTGTAATCCCGTACAAGGAGACGAATCTGCTTATTAACCAACTAACAGGCCTAATAGATAATATCGATAAAGCAGTCTGTAATATTTAGCTTAGGCGGGTCTTCAACCAATTTCCTTACGTAAATAAAATTTTAATAATTAGTTTTCAATTAATATAAATCAAAAATCGCAAGTAACATGATTGTAACTTAAATTCAAGTAATAATGAATAACTAAAATTTTAGAAGGCAAAACATAACCAATTAATTTGTCACATTAAATGAGTTATTAAACCACCGTTCGGTAAGCAATTCTGCTTGATTAGTTCAATGTTAAATACGGATAACAGGTAAAAGAATTCTTATCTTGGATGTGGTGCGTGGTGATAAGCCCGACGCCTGGCCTGCAGGTCGCGCTAGGTCGAATTATTTTGAATTCAACACCGGGAAACTTTCCATGAATAACGCTGGTTGGATTCGGATCCATACATAATTACTAATAATTAGTATGCTCGTGGCCGTTCAGTTGACCCTTCAATCAGCCAATAAGTTTGGGATGTAGCATAAAGAAAAAAAACTAAAATAAGGAATGCAACTATAAGGATTAGAATGTAAATTGTAAGGATAACTTACGGTTTATATCGAACCCTTTTGCAACAAATGTTTAAATTGGAATAATTATACGATTTCTCGTAACTCCGTAAAAGTAGTAACACCATCTAACAATCAATTAACAATCCCAAAAATCTAAAATAAGGAAAGCAACCATGAGGTTTAGAAGTTAAATTGGCGAAAATAACTTACGGTTTATATCGAACCCTTCTATACCAAATTGGATTGGAATGAAACTACTGGATTTCTCGTAACTCCGTATTAGCAGTAAACCCAGCTAATACTTAATTAACAATCCAGAATAATAATTTGATGAAACAAAAGTTCACTGTGCACATGAATACATTTAAAATCCGCTAGCTGCGAAATGCACTTCAGAAAATCTCTGTTTCGAATGCCTATAATACGGGAAGGTCGCGCAGAAACTCATATCGCGTAGTACCACACATTCAAAATATGCATACATACAGGGTATTCTCAAAGGATTTGTAGATTAGTATTTGAATAACGATATTAGATCGTTACAAACTATATTCGCGCAACCTTCATATAAGTTTCTAGTAGCTCTGTAAATCTAATGTAAGTTTCACTACTAAGTTTTAGGCTACCCCATACATTTTTAAAGGGAAGGTATAGTAAACTTTACCTCGGCCTACAAACATTAAATGAACGCTCTGACATAAGCTAGTTCATTTTCTATTAATTGTTGCCGTATGACTATCCCATTTATGCAGGACCTACCAAATCTAAACCCGTTCTGTTCTTCGGAGTCTTAAGTTTACTTGCGAACGAGCCATCGAACTGATAACACTAATTGTTCAATGATTATGGCAGTTTATAAATCTTTTAAATATGTGCTTTCTTCAAGGCATTTACTAAATAAAATAGTAACTAAATCTAATAAAGATGAAGTCCCGCTTTCACTATATAGATTGACAGACCACCTGGACCAGCAGCTTTCCCATATTTCATATTACAAAGAGATGATGATTTGTAGTTGTCTGATTTTGAAAGGTGTGTTGCTTTCTACTGGTAAAACAGATATTGGATAGAGGTGTTAATGATCTAAACCGCATTCTGCTAACCTTAACGCCAGTCATTAGAAGGTTTATTGTTCTTTCACAACTACATAATCAATTGTGGTTTTTAATTGCTTAGTAGACAGGGACCACGTAAATCTATGGATGTCTTTGTGATTAACCCATCTATTTGAAACTGTTGAAAAGGGTTACTCGGATAGTTCTATTAATGGTATTAACAGTTTCTTCTCTATATCTGCCGACGACGATTCTCTTCTCTCCTTACCCTCCGTTGAAGTCACCCAATAAAATAATGAATCTTTGCAAAAAAGATCTTTGCAATTGATATCAACACCGAATATTATTATGTGGTGACCGTTTAAATTTATCTGACTACGAACTATTATATCACTCACTTGATCCCATGAGGTATTATTTTGTTTTAAATGTTCTTAATCAGTCAAATCAGTAGAAATTGACCTTCGTCGATTTCTTCTTTTAACCGTCGATACTGAATTTCCATGGCAGTTTGAGTGCATATTTTCCACTTTTCTGCTTTGTGGGAAAACTTAGAAAATAATATAATAATTGAATTGAATAGACGAAAGCGACGCCTAAAACGTTTTTAGTTTCACTTTGGTTCTAGGATTCATAGGGAAACAAATGTACATAATCGAGCATTTACAGTATGTTGTTCATAACGTTTGGAACCTCTTATTCCTTCTTTACACGGTATTTTTATTATTGTTATCTAGATACCTAATTCGTATACTTATATATCGACGTTTATATTTCTCCTATCAGTATGTTTTTAATTTTTAAATGATATTACACTATAGTCTATCTTTTTTTTTACATAACTCAGAGCAGGCCATTATCATACATTTTTGTAAGAGCGTAGATAGAAATTTAGTTAAAACAGGTTTTAATTTTGGTTACAAATGAAGTTATCAAGATAGAAATTGATCACTAAACTTACGAAAGCAACAATGAATCATTTGCTTAGTTTCTTTTGTCAGCCTTTTTGGCATTTTGAAGACGTATTTTATAAAGTCTACTAATAACGTTTGCAACAAACAGCTGTCAAAGGTGACGTTAGTGACGTTTTTAAGGGTGGGCTAGTACGGTGTAAAAAATAAAAGTCACAGCCGGCTTTGAGTCATATTGAAAAAATGTTAATCGCGTTTATCGACTGACAGAATTTCTTAGCACCAACGCTTTTGAATAGTTATTGTTTCTATGTTACGCCTAGTCGTTTAGATATTTTCGAATTTTCCGAACCGCTATTTTCGTTTCGAACGTTCTTTCGCTACAGGCGCTTGTTCAATTCAAGAATTAATACGCGCTAAATGGTCGCTTCATTTGCATGGTTTTTTGTGCTTTATGCAAATTTGAACCTGGAATTTATTTGCACTCATTAATATGTGAATTTGGTGTGAAAGCGACATTACTTGAAAAAATATTTCTGAGTTATCATGACGGATTTGCATAGTTACGTATTTAATTTTATCCACAGGAAAGGTCACACTATACCCGTTTTCCTTTGGCTGCCGTTCTAACGTTCGCAGAATTTTCAGTTTTTATTTTATGCTATGTCGATGCTTTCTGCTTACTGTGGGATTATGTGTAGGCCTCCCACCATACTTTCTGCTCCTCTCTTGTGTTCAGGTGCCACTCAACACCTGTAATTAATAAATTCGAAAACCGTTTCTATTGCCGTTTGTTGAAGCTTTCGTTTCGCAGCTGTTCTACTGCATCGAACCACTCTGGCTGCTTTACAAACAGTTACCCTTTGTAATCTAGCTTTTTAACCTACAAGTCAAGTTCGATTAATAATATTTGTAAACAACATCGAACTTTACCTTGTGATCATACTAAGTGGGCGTCGCATGGGCACTGGCGACCAACTTAACTTTACCGAATCATTTTACCAAGCAGTAGTGCTTTCAAGAGGGGCTCCTCGAGTTCCTTCGAGTTTTTATTAGCCGGTTATTTAAGACATGTTTATTGGTTTTCCGACCGATTATTGCTGGTTTACAATAGTATTAACTGGTTATATATATTTTACCATACATTTTATGTGTTTTAGTTACTATTTTGACACTGGCTTTTAAGTGAGTTTGTTTCAGATAGTATAGCTATCGACTATATTTTTGAGTTTATCACTATTCCGGGCATGTTTGTTGTATTAAAGACTCATTGGCGCCGTTCGTAGATTTATATGATTTCAGTTTTTGTAAGAGACTAACGTTGTCCCCAGTAAACGACTCGGCCCTCAGAGATGCCTATGTAGTCACGATAATTTAAAAATAATTGAAAACTCTCATATCAAGTTTCCCAGTGTTGTATTAAGACATTTTCTTTTACCATTGTTTATTATTTTACCAATAAATATTGTGGAGAACGATGGCCCGTGTAAGTCTTTCGATTTAGTATCTTCACTTATATTAAAACAAAGTTTGGAAGATTGAAACTTCTTTATTTCTTTTGCACATCTGCAGTTTCCGTCGCTATCTACGTGCTGTAATTTAAAAGTATTTTTTTGCGAATCCCCAGAATATTTCTATCCCATTCAAGGGTGGAGATCAGCATGACTTTTCACGCAGTAGCAGCACTACTACAAATCGGTATGGTTTTATGTCTTTACTGGTGAAATGCTATAGTAATTTAGTTATTATTGATGTACCAGATGTATATAAATCATAATACAATTTAGGAAGAATATTTTCGTGCTGTTAACTTTCGAGAAATTCTGTCTTGCTTCTGCATGGTTATCATGCTTCTTAAAAATTATATTTTATGTATTGTCTAATTTCTGTTAACTGCTCCAATCAAATTCCCTTTGAATAGTCTGATAATTATATTATCTTCCTTTGGGGATATCTCCTTCTTTTCATATTTGCTGGTATATTTTTTGCATTATCTTTTTTAAGCTTCATGATCTCGAAACTGACCTTATCTCTCTTAGTTTATTTTTCTAGTTTAATTTGATTATTTTTTATTGCACTTGTGGTTCACATATTATTGCTTCTGCATAATGTATGCTTTTCTTTCTCTATATCCCACTACCGCAGATTCTTTTCAGATATACATAATATTTTTTATTATCCTTATTTTTTATCTTCTATGACTCAGATAATTTTTACTCTTAATTTCCTATTCGTTTCCGATTTCCTTAAGGACACGCATCTTCTATATGTTTTAAAGTAAAGTTTAAAATTTCATAATTGTTACATAAAACTATATTTAGTTCGGATATAAACTGACATGCAGTGTGTAAGTGCTCCGCGAGTTATATAGTTAAAAGTGCTTTGTGGCTTAAAGATAAGCTTGCTTCCTGCCAGACTGCAAGTTGCTCCTAGATAATGCCCGCGCTCTGTAGGAACTTGCATTCTTTAGAAATAAGTGTTTTAAGTATTAATAACTGTTTTAGAAACACTAGCCGTCGTTAAATAAACAAATCGCGTAATATCACATAACATAACAATGTTTAATCAGTGTAGGCTTTTCAACCGTCAAATTAATCGCCAGGAAACAGGTTTGCAATGTGTGGGCTATGCAAGAAACTTTATCACCCAAAATGTGTTAAACTATCAGATAACACAGTCAACTTATTCACAAATCTATCTGGTTTTCTGATGATACTAATTTGGCACATACGATCGCAAACTTAACTGACGAAATTAAACATCTCACGGAAGTGAAGCAAACATTATCGAATATTAGTTCTTTTGTCAGTGAAGAGGTACACGATTTTGAAAAAGACTTTAAATGGGTTTAGAAAAGAAATACATATTGTAACCACTCTTAAGGAACATAATGAATTCTTGCAAACCGAAATAACTGCGCTGGCCAGCAGTGTCGATTCTCTTGAACAATACTCGCGCAGGAATAATAGTGAAATACAGGGTATTCCACATAAAAGCGGGGAAAATGTTATTCAAATCCTGAAAAACGTTAAAATCATAATTGAGGAAACTGTAGATTTTAACGTCTCAGCTCAGTCATTACGAAAATTTAGCACAACGGGGATAATTATTCTTTATTTCCCTAGTTACATTAAGCAACGGATAGCTCTATGCTTGGGCCATGGTACTGTGAACACATCCAAATGAAAGTAGTCGAAAATAATACTATAATACTAATACTCATTTATTACAAAATATAATAATGTTCTTAATAAAGTATAAAAAAGTGTCAATTTGTGAAATTCTGGACTTATACAGGGAGCCGCCTGGAAGTCGGATAATTTATGTAATGTTCAAAGCCCCAGACTTGTAACTTCATGTGGGGTTGTCGAAGTATATTATACATGGTGGTCAAAATATGCTACGGGGAAGATGGACACGTGACCTGGACCAGTACCGGTCTCCAAATCGGTGGGTTTGGTGAAATCTAATCAATTGGAGCGGCGCCAACCTGGTGAGTTAAGATCGGACGTTTGCGGGCAGAAACCGAACCGAACCCGGTCGGGGTTTCGGCAAAGGGTGGTTGGCACGTCACATGAACCAGCGCCTTGTGTACAACCCAAGAATTTTCTTCGGATTTAGGAGAGGTTATTGATTAAGGCAGGCAGGCCTGCAGAGTTATTCATTTTACCAGGAGCGAGTGTTTTTATACGCTTTTGGGACCCGCGTTAACTCGAATTGAAATACTGGGAAAAACGGCTGCGTTAAAGAACCGCGCCGCAGAGCCCTGCACCGCGTGACTTCCTCCTAAAATGTGCCCTAAGATACCGAGCTAAAATGCATCAAGATGACGACATACAAATTGGAAATATTTAAAATTATTTGTATGTGAAAAATTTGCCGTAGCTATCGTTACAAGATAAATCGGATATCGGCGTCTGCTATACCATACAGCACATGGATAAGAAATCAACAAAGGCCAGATATATTCTTGTTGAATTTAAATCTAATCTGCACAAGAAGAAACTAATAGTGAATTGCAGAAAGGATAAACAAGCAGTGTGATCAAACTCTCCAGTACGTCAATGAAGGGTCTAGGACGTTTCTACGCCGCCAGTTCATCGCCGCCGTTTCTACGCCGGGACGGTTCTACACTGGCCGTTTCTACGCCAGCCGATTCTACGCCGCATTCAAATTAAAATTACAACTACAATTAAAATTTATTGTTTAAACACATACATACAGTCATAGAAAATAAAATAGGAAATTTATTTTAATTTAAAAGAATAAATAGGAAAAATAAGATTATTGCGTCATTTGGTAATTGTGTGCTAGGCCACGTAAATAATCTAGAGGTTCCCTGTTTCCATAGTCTAAGACAATTCTTCGAATACGTTCATCAGCGTCACGGTATTTTTTCAGCTTCATCGGTGGTAAATGTCCGGCGATAAGTTGCTCAAAATAAGCGTCTCGTCCTTTTTGTACTTTTCGCAATCCATCTATAAATTTCCAAATAGTTGGGTGATGCATACCTAATTCAGAACGCAATCGACGATTGGCTGCCTCTGCATGATTATTGGTGCGATCTTCTCCATCGATTGTTCTCTGGTATAAATTCCACATTGTTGGATGAAACATAGGCGGGCGCCTACCATTCCCGCGTCGATTTAAACGGCCAACATAGCTGTCTTCAAACCAATTTAGAAGCGGCTGAAGTTCTACTGGCAAATCATTTGCTAAAGCATCAATGTATTCATCTAAATCTGCTATTGGCACAAATGCTAATGCAAGGACCATTTTAGCTCTCAATGCAAATTCAGCATCATTGTTGTATTGACCAATAACACCAATCTGAGCTAAATGTTTCCTCATATTTTGTGCTAAATGGAAGAAGCAACCTTTTACATTTACTTCCGGAAAGCAATCTTTCATGGCACTAAAAGCTGCATATTCATAATCACAAATGATAGATTCTGGACTTAAATTTGGCACTAGTGTTTTAATTAGTTCGAACATACGTGTGTATGTAATACGCTGCTTGTTAGGTAACAGAGCATACAATATAGGATGCACTCCTCCGTGTTTTGTTGCCATAACAATATAAATTTGAGAAAATAGCCTCGGTGCTATTGCGAAGGTACCATCACTGTACCATGTATTGGCATTATGCAAATGCTGCAACCAGCTCTCTCTTCCAAAAATTAAAATTCTGTTTGCTCCCTCTCCATCGTCGCTTAGCAAAAAAGTTTCTTCTGTTCCTGGTCCAGGCACATATACCTTATATGGATTTGGCAACACCAAATCGTTTAGGTCTGCGGGATCAGCAGGTGCAGCATTAATTTGATTCCGTTTTCTTCTGATTATTTTTTTCAGGGCTGCATTATTTGGAATCGATGCTAAAACAGCTTCAGGCACGTCGATTACACACTGTGCCCTCCATAGTTTCTTCTGCACGACGTTTGATTTTAGTGACAACAGTTGCTACTTGCATGGCTGCTGCCGAGGAAGGGTGACAATGATTGTTCATTTCGTTGACCACTTCTCCAGCCCTCGTGTGAATTCTTCCTTTACAGCGACCCACTTCTTCGCACCGCCAAAATTGTAAACTAGGGTCCCTTTTACTAACTTTGTCGAAAACGTACAAATATCCGTTATAGGAAAACTTCTCGTTTCCTCTCTTGCTGAGAACTGCTGGTTCCATTATTAAGATCACTGTTAACTAACGTAATAATTACTTTGTGGCGAATACACTTAAAGTGATGTGTTAAGGGCTCCTGCCCCATATTTATACCAAATACTGTTAAACAGTTTTTAGATTTGTGCTAATGGGTCTGTGCTGATAACCATAACATCATTAAGATAATCCCGGCGATTGTAAACTCGTTAACTCCTAGGTAATTTTCTATGAGCGGATTAAAATTTCTGATTACCTCATTTGTGCTAATAACCATAACATCCTTAATATAATCTCGGCGATTGTATTGTATCCCCGGTGTTTTAGATTACCCATTCGGAAATTCTTTTATTCTTAATTTTTGTATTGTATTAATTGACTGTATGTATGTGTTTAAACAATAAAATTTCACTTATTGTAATTTTAATTTGAATACGGCGTAGAACCGGCTGGCGTAGAAACGGCCAGTGTAGAACAGTCCCGGTGTAGAAACGGCGGCAATGAACTGGCGGCGAAGAACTGGCGGCGTAGAAACGTCCCATTCCCTCAATGAACACCTAACCGCTAGAAATAAAAGATTGCATAAACTGACGATTAAAGCTTGCAAAACTAAACAATATAGTATAATTGGGAAGATCTATGTTCGCAAATCTGATTACTCTCGTTCTATTCCGATATGTAATGAAAAATGTTTTACGGCAACTTTTTGAAATTTCTTTGTTAGTAACTGTAACTTATTTGTGCCTTTCATAATAGCTATTACATCTGTATATCAAAGACAGTAGAATTTTACAGAAACGTGTTACTTTCCACCTACGACATTATCTGTATAATGGAAACGTAGTTAAACAGCGATATTTTTCATGCACAACTGTTTACTGATACTTTTACGAGATTTTCTTCAAACGGGTTATTAGACTGGCAGTGGAG